>JBBPTT010001302.1:0-11297 GCA_038094175.1 Boletellus aff. lepidospora | reverse complement strand
CACCCCCTCCCCTTCTTTCTGACAGAGACGACCTGGCCTCCGTTCATTAATGCGTCATTAATGAGTCGATAATCCTATTGAGCCGTTTTGGACATGCAGAAAATGCCCCGGATGCCTTCTTGGCCCAACACGCCGAGCGAGCGCCAGTGGCCGGCAAACGTCGTCTTGCTCTGCAGGTGTCCTTCGAAAACCCACGTCCCACAGCCATCGTCGCCCGCATTCTTCTATTTGTGACGGACCGAAATGAGGGTCATTTAGGCCAATCGGGAGAAGAGAGGAAAAAAGAAAAGAGGCCGCACCGACTTTCTCGTCAAACTTATCAAACCATCGGTCAATCGAACCCGTCCGACGAAACCATACGAGCCCCAGGCTGCCTCAAACCGGCGGGGCGTCTGCTAGGGAGCGTGAGGGTCAGATCCCTCATCAAGACAAAAGGGGCACCCACCTCGCCTGTGATAACGACATCTAAGGCTTGACGGGGATCCCTGCCGCCCTCGGTCGCGCCGCTAGAGCGGAGCGGCTCATAATGGTAAGTTTTCTCCGAGTTGCCGTCAGAGAACTGAATTCTCTTTCAAAACGCAGGAAAAAAAAAAGGTATGACAGCCGTGTGTGCGTGGACAAACGAGTGCGTACTCACCGTGGATTCCTCTTCGTTAGCGATCAGGTTCCGGACGACGTGTCCGTCAAAGCCATCTTGGGTTTCAATGGGCAGGGGAAGCCACGGGCTAAACGTGACAAACTCGTCGAGCCGAACCTGGATGGGCTGTCGGCACAGGAAGTCTTGATGGTCCGCAGGCCCAGACGTGCCTGTCGGAGGGCATGAAGTCACAGGTGCGACCTGTATGGCACGTCAGTCGCACTGCATACCATCTCCTGATTCGAGAAGTCACGGACCATATAGCACCCTTCCCAGACGCCCGTCAGCAGTCCAGGGATGTATGCCAGGAGTTCCCAAGCGTCGGCGGGTGCGTGCAAGTGACGGGCTATGCGACAGAAGTCTTCGTCATGGATGGCACTTCTTGATGGCCGTTGCTGTTCCCTCGCGAGATCCGTGTCTGATTCGCGAAACTGACTTTGGAGGAACGAGTCTGCCACAAGCGGCGTCCTTCTCGTGGTCACCGCAGCAAAGTCATCCCCGGTCGGCCCGTGCCGACCCGTTGCGATTGCGACCGCTCGGGTAGGTGGGAGATGGGGCGGAATCTGCAGGGGCGTCACTTCCTTGAACGCAAAGGTCAACAAGACCGAGGCGATGAGAAGGTCGGGTGTGGACATAGTGAGGTAGCTATAATAGTTCGTTTGCGGCAAATGGGCGTTAACTCGGTCGCTAGATGTCGTCGCAGCGGCTAGCTGATCGGGTCCTCGGTCGTGCGACGTGCTGGACGACGTGGCGCTTCTCCGTTCAGCCGCGCCACTTACGTTGGCCGCATGGTGCTGTGGTGTGGTGGTCAGTGGGTGTCATGTCCATCGCACTTGCCGTATGCTCACCGTCGACTCGGGTGTCGTGTAGGGACGTAGTAAATTTAGAACGTGATTGCGATCCCGCAACGGTAAAGAGGATATCTGGTCTGATCAGGATCATTTAGAATCGGGGTTTCATGAAACAAGAATCGCGGATTACTGTGGGACAGTGCTAAGCACGCCACCGAGACGGCCAGGGCCAGGACGGCCCGCCCGTCGGTCTCGCCGTGTGCTCGCGCATGGCACTCGCGGAGTACGCACAGGACCCAGTCTCCGACGCCAGCGGTGTGAAGCTGGAGCTCGTTGAGGCCGTCGCTCTCGAGGAGCATGAGGTACGTCGTCCAGAGGTCGCTTAGGACGTGGTGCGCGGAGACTTGACGAAGACGTATTCGGCGTAGTACGCGTCGGCGGACGCGCAACTCCGAAGCTAGGCACGACGTCGTCCGCGTGCAGAGTCGCTGCCGACGAACATGGGCGCCGAGATCAAACTTGTCGCGGAAGACGCGCGCGTAGAGCTGCGGACAGGACTCGATGGCGAGGAGACGATAGAGGTGACGGGAGGAGAGCATGAGATGGAGGAGCGCATCGAGGGGCGAGGTGGGGGAGGGGTCGACGGTGTAAAAGGCGACGTGGGTGAGCACGTCGAGGGGGATGCGCTCGAGGTGCGATGACATGCTGCTATGACGAGGGGACGGTCCTGGCGAGCAGGCTCTTAAATACGGGGGAGAGGGGGCGAGGACTGCGCGGCGGCGTGCCGTCCATAGCGTAACTGTCTCGCCGTATCGTTGCATGGGGAACTTGGCCTTTCCTGTTGGGAAAATCATGTTGAATGGTCGCACCGCAGCGCACGATTGCAGTGACACACCTCTGAGATGCGATCTTGCGTGTGCTTGAGGCATCACGCGCGTGCCTGGTAGTGATTTCATTTAGCCACCTTGGCACACTGGCGATGGGAGGCGCTGCGAGCTGCTGCTGCTGCTGCTGCTGACCGGAGAACCTGATCGCGATCTCAACAGCCAAGCAAGCTGCACGCCCGGGCCAGCCTCGTCCGTCCGTCCGTCCGTCGAGCGCGTCCACAATTTGCAATGATAGCAGGCCCGGGACGCGATGGGGAAACTCGACGGGGGCATCGGCAGCCCGTCGAGCGACGGAGATGAACGCGTTGTGCAGCAGCGTGCTTGGCCTGCCCCGTCCCAATCCGGCCCTCTGCACCGTAGAGGAGGGCATCTGGCGGAAGCGCACGCACGCGCAGGGGCCACTGAGGAGCAGACCTGCCCCCTCCCCCTCTTTGACAACACCGCACTCACGTCCGGTCGAGCTAACCTTGTCCCACTGATCGGGGTTGACGTGAACATCACCTCCACGCGCGCATGCACGAGCTCTCGCCGGTGTTCGCCAGGTCACCGACACCGCCCCGCAATCGCCAACGCATGCCCACGCACCGCGTCGGTCGCCCCATTGGCCAGATCACCCAGAGCAAATCGCTTCATATCATCCATTTGCGAGCGATCACAGTGCCTCCCACCTCCTTTCGTCCTACTCCTACAACACCTTGCCCAAATACGTCCGTCAGGACGCTTCCGGCCTAAAGCTCTACACACGGCCGTCAATACAGGAAGGCATGGGTGCACGTCGGGCGCACTCTGCATCGCGGCGACGTCTGAGCTCTGCACATAGTCCTCAAACTCGGCAATCTTTTCCTGCAACTCATCCAGAGACACGAGCTCGTCCTCTGGCGACGCGTCAGTCCCCCCGAAAAGCACCGGTACAAGACAGCGCCACGGACCAACGACGAGGGTGATTTGCAGTTTCTTGATGCCATACCCGACGGCGACCAGCTTGCTGGCCCCCCACACGAGACCGTCCTGCTGGATCGACCGGACAGCGTCCTCGAGTGCCTTCAGGTCGGTTTCGTCATCCCAGGGCTTGACCTCCAGGGTGACCACAGACTGCCCATCGCGTTAGTCACCATACGACATCCACGCAGGCACATCCACCTTGGCGGCCGCCTTTGGTTTGTTGGCCTTCTTTGCGTTGTAAGCAGCAACACGTTCCGCCTTGATCCTTTCAGCCTCCGCGTCTTCTTCCTCATCGTCGTTGAAGAGGTCGATTTCCTCCTCCTCTTCTTCTGCGGCAGCAGGTGCAGCGCTTTCCGCGGGCGCAGCCTGAGTGAACGGCTGTCCGGCAGTGCTGCTGCCCGGCAAGGTGTCGAATTCCGCGCTGTAAGAAGCGATGTGAGAGTACCACCGCGCGACGTGCTGGTGGGTGGCAGGAACGGGACCGGAAAGTGCCTTGTAGACGTGCACGTCGGCCTGGGAAGGCGTGTATCTACAGAGAACTGATCGTCAACACCAGGTTCCCGTCTTGCAAAAAAGATGGGATCAGATAGCTAAGGAGATGGTGTCTGCATGCTGGCGCAGCGGTGTCTAGTCGCTTCTCGGAAACACGGACCATAGCGTTATGTTCATCAAACGTGATCGAAAAAAAAAAGAAAAAAAGAAAGAGGACCGGATAGGATGGACGCACCCTTCGACGTACGACCGTGTGGCCAGATGTTGCTCGAGCGCGCCGAGGTTGGCGGACATGTTGACGTGTACAGCGACTGGCAGTGAGGACGAGGTGAGATGGCCGGGATGAAGAAAGATCGATCGCACATTTTTTTTCTAATGATTCGATCTGTCCGTTTAGGGTAGGCGTCTAGTCTCAACATCGGTCGGACGAGGTTCATTCATCACTGCGGTCTCGTCTCACGAAACGAGCGTCCCCTCGCATGCTGACATCTCCCAGCGGGCGATGTGGGGTGGGTGCCTCGCCTGGTTTGGGCGGTCGACCGAGCCCTGCCGTTCAACGAGCGCGAGGCACGCGTGCAGGCGATAACGTAGGACACCTGCGCCAACGACACCCGGGATCGACAACGTCAGGTTGCGTAATTCCTGGCCAGCGGGCACCGTCTTGCGCGCGGGGACACCTTGGCTTTGTGGCCCCACCCCTGCATCAGGGCAGCGTGGCGCCCGTCTTCGGTATAACGCAGCTGCGCCGATTAAAATGCGACGGAAATTGCTCTCGAAAAGTGAACCGTGGGGCATTCATATAACCTGTTGGCGTGCCGGGCGTTATCCGCTGTCTTCTTACTCTCACCTGCAGCACCGGCTGCTGCATCAGCGTCCAGCGCGAACGGAGCCTCCCACCGTGGGCTTTCGAGCGGCGCACTTTCCACTGGTCACAGAAATACGTGTCCGGTCGAGAGCCCCGATCGACATGGCGCTGCACATAAGGCGATATGAGCATTTCTTTGCAATGGAAGGGTGACTCGACCCAGTCAACGTGATTCCGTTCGCTTCCCCGAATCCCATCGTCGCTCGCTCCGCCGCAAGGGTTTCTCGGCGAATGCATTTCCGCTGAACTCTGACTCGAAAACGGCTTAGTTAGTGGTGCCATACCGGCCGCTATTCGGTGACGAGGCAGGGCTGTCCTCGCACATACGGCTCGCAGGGGTCTAATTATGCTTTCTAGTGAAACGAATAAGCACTCAGAGGTTCAAGGGTCGCTCGGCCATCGGCTCGGATCTTCTCTCCTCGCTGGCCCTGCGCACGGAAAAATCTGGTAGTGAATAGCGTAAGAAACAAAAAACACTCTCGGGCCAACTCTGGTGTCGGAAGCAAACTTCACTCAGCTATTCCGTACGGGATGGGCGGAAGTTGAAGGTGTCGGCATATCCACCTGGTTCCACCCTTTCAGCTTTATATTAGGGCACGCGACCCCGCTCGAATGCCTCGGCCATATCGCCGACCAAAGCGTCGGGTGGCCACGCATGACTTGAATATTCAAGGACGAACATATGCGGTCGGACAACTCGACCCATGTGGAGATTTGAAGGCTCCTCGTGGTCTCGCCCTCGCCATGACTGGTAAAGTGGCCCCAACGGCCAGTACGGGCGGGATTCGCTTGTGAGCTCAGGGGCCACATATGCCCTCGTAAACGAAATTGACCCAAATCTGAGATTCATGGACTCATTTGAGCGACAGATTTCTCGCGTCTGCTTTCGGGATCCCCCGAAGGCCCCGAACACACGCTGCAATCGCCTACGTATTTGTGTCTTTGCACCAGTCGGACTTAACCGGTGAGTTTGCGCGGCAGGCCCGTAAACAAACTTTCGGGAGCACCCAGTCGTACTAAAATCCTTGCCCCGCCCGACGGCGTCTCTTCACCGCAGCCCGCACCGGTACGCTTACGCCCGTGAGAGCCCCCCGTCATGACGTGATGACGGTTTTACCGTTCCCGGCCGCGCTCCAAAACACCGTCGTGGATTCATATATATTACTTATAGTTCCCCCTCCGCCTCCGCTTGCACATGAGCATGCCCGCGGCCTCACTTTGTATACCGCCCAAAGAGATTGCCTTCTCGCCCGTGGAACACTCTCTGCATCACAACACGCAACTTCTGTCCTCTCCCCCTCTTCATCTCCCTGATGTCGATTGCTTCCTTGTCGCCGGACGCGGGCACCTCCTTTTGCTCCATGCTTTTCTTTGAAAAGTTCGATCTATCCTCACCTCGCCGTCATCTATCGCAAGACCGATTGAGCGTTCGAAACATCGCCCAGGAGGTCAAACGCCGCTACGCCGCCCTACACATCATCCGTAGGGGGGATGCCTGGGACCCTAACCTGGCTGAGGCGTTCGGAACAGTTTACGTCATGCTTCTTGAAGATGACGAACACAATTGGGAACAAGTCGTTTGGGCAGGCTTGCTCACCTTCATACCCGTTTTCATGCGCCATCGCCTGCTTGAGGGTGCCTCTCATAACCATGGATGGCCTCTGGAAAACGAGATCAACACCCTGGCTGTCTCCTTGTTGTGGCTGATTAGCTCCCGAGGTTGGTGCGGTTTTGATCTGCCGAACGAGTCTGCTTCACACTGTATATAGATCTCCTTGATCAAGAAACCGACGAATCGCGCAGCGAGATCATGTCTTGTCTAGCTCCGTTCGCCCTCGCGGGCTTTCGAGTATGTGCATTTCGTTATTTACCCATACCCGACTTGACGTGGCGCGTCAAGTATCCGTGTTTCACTTTCCCCGAGGAGTTATTCCGCGTGTGTGAAGAGACTGGGATTTCAAATTACAGGGATTATCCAACCGATCGCCCTACCAGCATCACATTGGAATACTTTGGTCAATCGACCACTTTCTGTTTGCCTCCAATTGCACCGTTCGCGATACTGAGCTACTTCGCGCGGATAGAATATTCCCGTCTCAGAAACCCGTCCGAGCTCCCACTGGATCGCCAAGACGCTGTTGCCAAAGGCATCCTTTGTGGCCCTACAAAGGATGATATTGACGATTTTAACGCCCAGTGTGCGACACGGGTGGCGTGTGGGAACTATGGTGACCCCTTTGATAGGCTTCTCAAAAGTCGCAGACACGATCCCGATTGGCGCCGTGGATTTTCTAGCTCTGATCTAGCACTCTCGTATTCCCACTTGGCGTACTACATCCCGGGCACCTTTTCGGGACGCTGGCAGGGGTCTTTCATAGTAAGTGGGCTTCTTCGATCGTTTACGTCCCAACTCATTTTCCCAGGCTCCTTACCTGGAGGATTACCGATCGATGTTTTGTTTTCCCGAGGCACCGTCGCCTTTCCCGTCCTTTGGCCGGTTCCCTCTTTACGTCCAGTTTCGCGAGTTGTATTGCTATCCGCCCTCGACGCCACTTCCCGTCGCGGAAGATGAGATTTCATTTTTCAATGCATTTTTGCCTCAAGGGTGTCGATGGCACGAGGACGAGGTGAGCTGCTGGCTTCGTAGATGTCATTCGGCGGGTTTAAGCATGTGGGTCGATTAGACAGGGATCGAGTTCATTGGTCCGGATGGCTCCTTCCGAACGCGTTACGTGCCCCTCCGGTCGTCTAGAGACGTAAATGATGTCTCGAGCATAGGTGCACGGGATGTTATCATCAGTGGAACGGTATGTAAATCTCCGCTCGGCTGCCGTCGTTGGGTGACCGTCCTCGACAGACCGAGGCACCGTACGCCACAGCGTGGAATGGGTATAGATATGTAGGAAGAATTCGGCCGTCAGACGGACTCGTGGTGCTCTTGCGTGAGCCGGTATGTGACTCGTTCGGGTGCCGTGTCGCTGTCTCGCTAAGTTTTGCAGATGGACCCCCAGAGAGTTGAGCTCGGACGTGCGCTGTTTCGAGGTTATGGTGAGCGTTTGAGCGGCCTTGGTCCGTAGAACGCAACTCATGTTCTCGATCAGTCATTTCTTCCCGCAACTTTGTCGGAAGATGGAGGCACATTGCGGGCGCCGAGCAGCCGGCCGAGTGGGAATCCATATTCAGCCTGTGCAAAGAAGTGAAATCGCTGTAGGGCCGCCTAGACTTTGCCGCACCCTGAGGACGGGCTTTTCGGTGGAATTCGCTTAGCTTACCGGTCGCATATGTCAGAGTCCCTGCGGACTCCATATCATGCTACTAGCCGTAAAATAATGTTAGTGCCCCGAGATAACGAGCTTGTGCGTCTAAACTTGGCAAGCGCAATGATGCATATTTGTATGTACCTATAAACATGTGATGGCACGTATGTACGTCTCATGACTCGTCCCTATCAGGATGACCACACCCACCTCCGGGCTAGTATCCATCCCACAAGAGGTACTAGAGCACATCGCCTTCTGTGCCGCGACGCACAGTCTCGTTGGACCACCCTCGGGCTTGCTTTCCCTACTCCTGACGTGCCGAAACGTCTACCAAGCGATCTCCTTTGAGGCTAACCCCTACCTCTATGCTCGCATATTTATCTCGGAATTCGATACCCGTTCTGCCCTCCGCCGACTAGGCCCGCACATCAGCGCGCCTCGCGTTCTTGCCAACGAGCTCAAGAAGAGATGGATACATTTGAAGCGAATAAGGGCCAGGACGAATTCTCGCATACGAGACGCCGAATCGCCGCCGACGGGCCAAAGCGATCTGCTTTGGTTGGCGTACCTCATGATGCTCGAGAACGATGGAAAGAACGGACAGCAACTCTTGGACTATGCCGAAATGGACGTTTGGCTGCTGGAGTACTGGTTCGATGACGACGGCACCTCCTTGGCAGCACACATGCTGTTGCATCGCAGCTGGCCCGTCGAAGGCACGAAGAACGCGATCGCCATGTGGTTGTTTTGGTTCCTTTTGCGACCCGGTACGCCCTGCTTGCGTGGGTCGTGCGTTCCTAACGATAGGCTTTCATCAGATTTTATCAAGCGGGTTGTTACCAGCGCTCGGATGCGCCATATGATTCTCATCATGAAACTGACTGCGTTGGCGGCCAATCACGTATGTCTTTGCACGTTGCATTGTCGTGTTCGCCGTCTGCTTACCCGGTCGTCTTTCTTTTTCGAGTATCCACTATGTCGTCCGTCCTGGGCCGAATATCTCCCCCGCTCGGGAGAAGCGACGATACTACCCAGCCTCGTTACACATTTTTCCGGCACGTATCGATTAAGTCCGCCGACGCTCGCTCCAACGGCGATCCTTGCGTTTTCCGCCTTGGCATTGCAACCATTATTGTCCGCTCGAGGAAATCATACCATGGAATACTCGCTTCGATCCCCCGCAAGTCTCTCGTCAGCCATGAGACGGAGTGAGGAATGGGACACGGCCTGGTATCGATCCATCAATCCACGCCCGTCCGATCGTTGTACAGCAATCTCGGAAATACACGCGCTGGGTTCCTTGGATGGCATTTGGGAGGGCCTCTTTGTCGTGAGTACACGAGCACCGCGTTGCTTGATACATCGATCCCAATCTGTCCCTCCCAGTACACGGAGTTTGACTCGTACGCCCTGTTGCTCTCCGGAGGGTCGCCATCCGTATTAGAACAAAGTTTGATAGCGCATCATCGGCAGACGTGGAGACTGCGTGAATACTTCCTCACCGAAGATCAGGAACCCGGCGGAGAAAAGCCCCGACCATTGGGACCCGGCGATCCCTTGAGAGCTCACCTTCCCACAGAGACTCGATTCCAGGAATTCAGAGATTCCGTCCAAGTTCAAGAGCCTGGAAGAGACGCGATCCGTTACTGGCGGCCATCCCATACTAAATTGTGCGATCGCAAAGTGATGGACGTCATCGTCGTGGGAGAGGTGCGGGCATTCTTGTTTTCTCTTCATGTGAGGTTTTGTCTCACGCGCTGACAAGGGTCACTCTGCTTGGGGCCAGTTCAACCTGTTCGGTCGTGTGCGCCCGTTCGATGGCTTGATCAGTCTCTCCAAAGAATACGTACGTGCAATTGAAATTTTTTTTTGCTCGCACTCTCGTCCTTGACCGTCTTCGGCGTCATAGGTCGGAGATGACAGAGGAAGATGGCTCTACCGGGGATACCTTATCGGTAACGTCGACGGTTATATTTCGGGTCGATGGCGGGATTGCCTGAGCCCGAGCGACGTCGAGGGATACGAGGGATGCTTTGTGATGGCCAGGAGGAGATGACGGGGAAGCTGGATCGCAGTCAGCTGGGTTAGGGAGCCTGTAAAGTTTTGAGTGTATCCAGCTCGTACCATCATAGCGTAGGTGTGTAAGTTTGGCGGCGCTCAGCATTTCAAGTCTGTACCACACTACCGAGACTCTCGGCGCGAGCATGCACGTTTGACTCTGATCGGTCCTTGGTGCTCTGCATCATCCACTCACCGTGGAAGCCTGCCCGACAGAACCGCTGAGAAACCCGTCCCTGGTAAGTTGAGTCACCTGGGTAAAGACACGATGGTAGACGAGCTATGGCTACAGTCAGAAAAGTTAAGGATCAAGTACATATTCCGGACAAGGGGACAATTCGTAGGGTGGTGCGTGTCTAAAATCGGTATAGGAGTATGTGATGGCCGTGGCAGCTATCGCGGTTGGCGGGCAAAGCGATATGTGACTCTATAAGATCCTCTGCGGGTGGCACGATTCCAGGTGGAACTTTGGCCAGAGTGTAGTTATGAAGAAACCTAGATGGGGGTGAGCGTCAGCTTCCAAAAAGGTTTAATCGTCTCCAAGAATGGAACTCACGGTGGGGGTACCGGCGATGTTTTTATCTCCTAGCTAAAAATCGGGTACTGATTCCGGTGAGCTTCATAATTCTCTCGAGAAATTGGCAACATGTGTGTTGAACATCTTGCCTTCTGTCTCATTCATAAAACCAGGTTTTATCATTTTGGTTTTGAACGATCGTCATCTGAAATAGGCTGGGTTAGCGGAATAAGCAGGGACCTGGATACTGGATTGCAGACATATGAACAGCGCAGACGGACAGGCGCGCTTGAACATGAGCGCCATGTCCTGCCTAGAGTTCAGTGAACACAGTTAGCATGACATAATAGCCACGCTTCCACTCACGCGCCTTATCTTTGGGGACACGTCAAACAAGGGAATTCAGTTCTGACGCGCTCCGACCGGCATAGTTTACCACATGCCACACCATCTCTGGGTCTCTCGCACAAAACCAAATGATAACTGGTTTTATGAATGAAACAGAAAGGCAGGATGTTCAACGCGCATGTCGCCAATTTTTTGAGGGAAGTATGAAGCTCACCAGCACCAACACCCGGTATTTAGCTGGGAGGTAAAAACGCCTTCGTCCGTGTATTGTGGGTGCATTGCTGAGGCCTGTCACTCTGATAAGCGGCGCCGACGCTCATCCAGTATGAAGAGGATACGCTATGAACATTTTGTTCAGAGATCTGCAGAGCCACTAAAGAAATGTATAATCGTCAAGCTAGAACGCATGCGATGCATAAAGAATATATGGGACGCAACACACCTGTAAAAGGGTGGTACTGAACATGTGCTTGACGATTCAAGTAAAGATTCGTGGCGGC
>JBBPTT010001301.1:0-11306 GCA_038094175.1 Boletellus aff. lepidospora | reverse complement strand
CTTCGCTGACATCCTCACCGAAGGTTGGTTAAAAATTTACATGGATGACATAGGCATACATACCAAAGATGACATTGAACTCCATCACCAATGTACTCTTCAAGTTTTCCAACAACTTCGAGACCACAACCTTTTGCTCAAAATCTCTAAATGTTCCTTCGACACCCTGAAAATGGAATACCTCGGAATGATCATCGGCCAAGGTCAGGTCGAAATGGATCTGGTCAAACTCACCACCATCTTGGATTGGGAACCCCCCACCTCAGTCAAAGGGATTCGCAGTTTTCTTGGATTCACCAATTTCTACAGGAAATTCATCCCCAACTTCTCCAACATCATTGCTCCCCTTGTCCTCCTTACCAAGAAAGATGAACCCTGGCTTTGGACCTCACTCCAAGATAAAGCCTTCTCCACTCTCAAGTCCTCTTTCTCCTCTGCCCCTGTCCTTTCACTCCCCGATCCTTCCAGACCGTTCTCTCTCATGACTGACACCTCCCTCCTTGCAGCAGGTGCAGTCCTGCTCCAAGCAGACATTAACGGTGACCTTCATCCTTGTGCTTACTTCTCCAAAACATTTAGTCCTGCTGAATGGAACTACAACATTTATGATAGGGAGCTCCTGGCAGTCAACCTTGCTCTGCAAGAATGGTGACACTACCTCCTTGGCACCCCTCACTCGGTCACCATCCTCACAGACCACAAAAATCTCTCTTACCTCAAGGACCCCTGTAAACTTTCTCAATGACAAGCCCACTGGTCTCTTTTCCTCCAGGATTTCAACATCACCTGGAAGGTTACTCCTGGTACACAAATAGGACCAGCAGACACCCTCTCCCGACAAGATTCTGTTGATACCTCCCTTGATAACATCGCCCCCATTCTCCCAGAACCTACCATCATCATTGCTTTCGACCTCGCCTTAGCTGATAAGATCTCAGCCTCATCCCTGTCTGATCTCCTCGTCCTTCGAGCAGTTAATGCTCTCAAGGAGGGCTCCCCTCTATTCCCTCACTCCTCTCTCTCTGATTGGTCTCTACATGAAGGGAAACTGTACTTTCGAGACTGTCTTTATGTTCCCCCAGACGCTCACTCTGACCTCCTTCATTCCCTTCACTCCTCCCCCATTTTGGGTCATGCTGGACAGTTTCACACCAAGGTCCTGGTTGAACGTGATTATTGGTGGCCAGGTCTTGCCACCTTTGTCAAAAACTTCATCGCAGGTTGTGCCCTCTGCCAGCAATCCAAGGTCAACATGCATCCCACTGTACCACCACTCCTACCCATTCCCTCTACCTCAACCCTTCCTTTCAAACAAATCTCTGTTGATCTCATCACCGACCTCCCCTTGTCTTCAGGCTTTGACTCTATCATGGTCATGGTCGACCATGGCCTTACAAAGGGGGTAATTCTACTTCCCTGTCTCAAAACTATTGATGCTGCAGGTGTGGCCAAATTATTTTTTGACAATGTGTTCAAATGGTTTGGCCTACACACCTCGATCATCTCTGACAGAGGCCCTCAGTTCGCCTCAGCCTTTGCTCAAGAACTTGCCAGACTCCTCCAATACGACTTACACCTCTCCACCGCTTATCACTCCCAAACCAATGGTCAAACAGAATGGACCAATCAAGAATTAGAAACATACCTCCATATTTTCTGCGCTAACAACCCTTTAGAATGGATAAATTACCTAACAACTGTGGAATTCCACCACAACTCGGTCCCACACAGCTCCACCCGGAAATCACCATTCTCTCTTCTCCTTGGTTATGAACCTCGAGCTTACCCTGCCTTGGGTAAAACTTTCCTTCCTGCTCTCACTGACTGCCTCTCCTCCCTAGCCAAGGCCAGAGAAGAAGCCCTCGCTGCCCATGACCATGTGCACCTCACCATGACCTGACACACCACCTGTTCCTTCTCCCCTTGGAAAGTAGGAGACAAGATTTGGCTCAAAGCCACTAATCTCCGCATCCCATACCCATCTAGGAAGCTTGCACCTAAACACCATGGACCCTTCGAAATCTCCCAGGTCCTATCACCACTCACATACCACCTCTGTCTCCCCCCCACATGGAGAATCCATGACGTTTTCCATGCTTCGCTTCTATCCCCATTTAAACAGACTGATACACATGGTCCATCATTTTCTAGACCACTGCCCATGCTGATTGCCGACAAAGAGGAGTATGAGGTCGAGGCACTTCTCACACACTGGGGATCCCCTGGCCATTACAAGTACCTGACCACATGGAAAGGTTATGGCTCTTCCAAAAATACCTGGGAACCCGAAAGAAATCTCCGCCATGCCCCCCTCCTCGTGTCTAAATATAAAAAAGACCATCACTTACATTAGTTTTCTCAAATGTATTTAGTCCTTTGCCCTTTCATTCACCTCCTCTTGGCCCTCATCTTCATCGCTCTCCTCACCACCTTCTTCTCTATCTACTGGTTCTTCACTTAGCATGTCCATTCCTACTTCCCCCCAGTTGTCCCCCTCTTCTTCTATTTCTGCTGCTTTTGTTCGTTGCACTACCCTTCGCAACACTCCAGTACAACCAACTTATCTCCCTCGTCTTGCCGCCCATACTCTCTACTCAGCCATCCTCTCTGAACCTCCCCTAGTCCTCGCCCTAGAGGCTCTCCCTCTCTACATAGAGGACAAGATCTCTCAGGAATTACCATCAATCACCTTCCTGAACATATCCTCTCCATCCTTCATTTACATGGTTTCCACATTTTCGTTTCCCAATTGCCACTCAATCTTGTTTACCCCTTGTTTAGCACCATCTTTGCTAGTTTACCTGTTTTCAACCGAGATGCTTATGTCTCTTGAGTCCTTTCATCCTCCAACCTCGTACTTTGATCCCAGTGAACCTCCCCAGATAGCTCCTCTCCCATTGCCCTTCCTGTGCTGATAAGTCAACTGTCTTCTGCTCACGCTGCCACTCCTTCCCCCGAAACTACCCTCATCGAGTCCCAACCACCCCCATCTGTCACCTCAGAGGATGTTGATGAGGTCATTCATATCTCCCCTCCCCGATCATATGTAATCACTCTCCCCAATGGCACTACAGTCCTCTCTTCTCCCACTCGCATTTTACCTCAGCCTTTTCGTCCCACTCCTGTGACCTCCACCACCAGGTGCTTCCATTGTCATGAACTGGGCCATTACATCGAAAATTGCTCTGGATACGCATGCCCTAACTGCCACAACTTCGCTCCGGGCCATCATTGGAGAGAGTGCCTCACCAGCCAGTGTGATGTATGTCTACACTGGGGACACAGCACTTGAGCCTGCCCTACTCGCATCTGCTCCAGTTGCAATAGATCTGGACACATCTTGGACAATTGTCCATTTGAATATCTCACTCCCACACAATCTACCAGCCTTTTTGAAGGAATGCCATCTGCTACGGATTGAACCTGGGGTTCAACTGTACGAAGGGGGTAATGTTACGATTTTCTCCTTCGCTCCTCATATATACCTTGTTTCCATCCTTTCCCTTCATCATGCTGGACCCCTTATCTTCTCCGAACACTTTGATCACTTCCTCTTCATCTTTGGTCCATTCTCCTATGTCATCCAAGTCATCTTGGATTATTTCCCTTAGTTACGAGTTGTACCTGGTACCTGCTATGCTTTGATAGTTGCAGCTTACCTTATTGTTCTGCCATGTTCTATAGGTTTCAATGATGACTCATCTCCACCTATATATACTGTTCTTACATATGTATTCTCTTTACTCTTGTTCTGCACAATAATATGCAGTCTCTTGTCACTCCTAAGTCCCTCAGTTCCTTCTGAGTCTAGAGCCCTTGATCCTTTCGGGTCTCATCGTTTCCCTTGTTCTCCTAGGCAGTCAGGATGCTGTTGACCTCTTTGTGAGAGTCCACCCTGCTGCAGGTTGCTTGAACGACACAAGAGTGTGTTCAGTGTAACAGCTCTCATTTGACAAACTTGAGATCCAGGGTTATCAGCGACATTTTTGCACATGTCACTAAACAGTCTACACCATCTAGCAATTTGGCTGTGCTCCAGCTGGCAGCAGCAAGGGCTCAGACAGAAGCCTTAGCAGCATATGGGCCTAAGAAACCCAAAATTGGACTGTACAAGGTATGTATGCTTGGACTACATTACATTGTTTTCATTGACATGGTTAGGTATCTACCAAAACTCAAGGGGCTGAGGCACTCAGCTCATCTGTTGACACTTCAACAATATTCTACGTTTTGTCTGTAGGAATGGTGGTATGTGGACTTGATGTAGGTTCTTCTAATGTTACTGCAGTTCTTGGTGACTGAATGACTCTGCAAGGGGGCACAAAATTTGCTGAAGTCGACAGGCACTCCTTTCAGAGCAGTGTATGCCATGAAAGCTCAAAAGATGAAGAACTGTGGTTGTTTAGTTGGTTCAACAAGCCCAAATCCATCTGACAACTCTGATGCAATTCCTATTGATGCATCATGGTTGTTTCTACAAGTGGACACTCAACTATATGGCTGGTTTTCTAAAGTATTTGATTATATTGCAACATTGCAAGCATGCCAAAGAGTTTCTCCATCATCATCAGATATGTCTCCAGAATGGTGACTCATTGTATGTTCCAACTCTATATTCTCCATTGTGGAGGTTGAGAAGCCAAATGGATCCACCCTACTCAAGAATAAGGGTCATGGAAAGGCAGGGGTCGTGGACAGTATGCTTTGGTTTGGTGCACCTGAGTTGTTAAATCCTTGCTCTATGTGTTTACTTAGTTTCTCACTTTTCTTGACAGTGACATGGATGGTGATCCTGGACTACATTTATGATAGCTGGAATCTGCAGTGGAATGTTATTGGCTATGATGACAATGTCTTTGAGGATGCTGACTCATTGGATCCAATCATTAGCAATCCCCTTGACCTCAATGATGACAAACTCAGAGCCAAGGACAGTGACTCTGAGGTCATTAGTATTTCTGATGATGGAAATGTAGATGACAGACTAATGAGCTCAATGGTTGATCTGAACATTGACAATCATCTGCCCACTCAAGGCACTGGGGAACTACATGCAAATAAGGGCAAGTCTGTGAAAAGGGAGCCTACAACATCCCCTCAATGACTCCATAGGTTCTATCTCTCGGATAATACAATATGCTAAAACCTGACAAGAAGAAAAGTGTCCCTGGGTGCTCCAATCACCAGTTGTTATGATTTTCTCCCTTTCTTCCCATATACATCTTGTCTCCATTCACTCCCTTCATCAGGCTGGTCCACTTATCTTTTCTACTCACTTTGATTACTTCCTATTTGTCTTTGGTCAATTCTCCTGCAATATCCGAGTCATCTTGGATTACTACCCTTAGTTACAACTCGTCCCTGACTCCTGCTGTGCATTGATAGTCACAGCTTATCTCATCCTTCCACTGTGTTCTATAAACTTCAATGATGACTCATCTCTGGCTATATATACCTTAGCTACACATGTATTTTCTTCACTCTTGTTCTGCACACTACTACACAGTCTCTTGTCACTCCTCAAAGTTCCTCAGTCTCCTGAGTCTAAAACCTTTTGTCTCCCCAGACCCCACTTGCCACTTGTTCTCCTAGGTAGAAGGGACACTGAGACCTCTTCATGAGAGTCCACCCCTCTACAGGTTGCTTGAACAACACAAGAGTGCATTCAGTGTAACAAAAGAACAAGAGTCACCCTTGCCCCTCCTCTTTAGGAGCAGGGCAACCTTAGCACAATGTCTCACTCCCATCACACCCTCAGACCACCCTCCAACTCAGAACCTGAGGACAACCCTCAGCACACCCCAGCAGCACCCAATCCTCCCTGGACCAATCCCTTTGCCCACTTAGCTCCCCAGTCCCCAGCCCACTCCCCCAGGAGAATCCCTGGGTCATCTTCAACCAACCCAGTCCATCAACAGCTCACCCAGTTGCCAGCACTTTCTCAGATAAGCTTAGGCTCCTCTTCTCCTAGACCACTCACTCCAGCACTCACAGTCACCCCCCCCCCCCCCCCCCCCCCCCCCCCCCCCCCCCCCCCCCCCCCCCCCACACCAGCCCTCACTCTCCCTGCACCTCTGGTGATCATCCCTCCCACCCAGGCACCCCCAGTACCACCCCAAGCACCCCCAAACACCTCAGCACTGCCCTTCGCACCTATGACAACCACCCAACCTGAGCTCAAGACCGCTCTCCCCCTCAACTTCTTAGGGGAGCCCAGCGAGTCTATCTGATGGATCAAGGCCATGAAGGCCTACTTCCAGATCAACCCTACCCAGTACTCCTCTGATGAAGCAAAGATCATGACCACCCTTAACCAAATGAGCAAGGGGCATGGCATATCATTCTCAGAAATGTAGTATGATCGAATGGCTGACCCAACCATCCCCTCCACCAAGAAAACTTTTGATAAACTTGCATCTAACTTCAAGTCCACCTTCTTCTCCTTTAATATCAAGACTACCACCCACCTCGAGCTCTCCTCCCTCTGTCAGAAATTCACCAAGACTGATGACAGATTCCAGAAATACATCATGGATTTCCAGAATCTAGCTGCAAAAGCAGGCATCTCAGATGACACCACCCTCATCCATATGATAACTGGAGGGTTGGACCAACACATCATGACTCTAATCCTCTCAATGTCCACCATCCCTGACACCATCAACGGATGGATTGAGAAAGCAAAGACCTTCCATGCCCAGGTTGCTCACATCAATGCATTAAAAAAAGGAAACCACCAGTCTCCCTTTTTCTCTTCCACTCGTACCACCAGTACCACCTCCCTGGACCCGAATGCTATGTGTTACAGCACGTCTTTTCGCACTTATGCTATGTCCTTTTTCCATCTTATCTTATCTTATCGCATAGCATTACTAAGCATCTACAGACACTATAAACGATCACCTTTACTATAGCTTCTATGACTCACCCTGTGCGTGCGCAGCCTTCTTTTCATCTCTGTGCTGTGCATGGCTATACGTTCTTCCATTCTATGACATCACACCATTCGGACTCCTCATTGTCCTCCTCATGTTGATCCATGCGTTGACCGCGCTGCCTAGCGCAGCCTTATGGCTATGCTCCCTTTGTTCCCTCATATTTAGACGTATATCGGTAGATCCGGCCAACACATGTACAAACATATGTAGTCCTATATAAACCCGAGGGACTTGGCTGGAATCCCCAGTCAAGTTCTCTTGGATCTTCTCCTCCAAATCCTCTTGGACAACGGTCCTCCTCTCATCTGCTCGCTTCGCTCTCCTTATTTGAGGGTTTGAAGTGTTTCACTAGAACTTGACTGCTATAACCAAGCCCGGCACACGCCGCCCCCTTGGCAGAAGAATCTACCTTACCTGAGTAACAAGAGTAGATAGAAGTATGTCGCTAACGGGCACCGCTAACGAGCGGCACAGTGCTGTTTCGTACCTGGAGAAAAGTACTCACAGGACTTAGTGCGAAATTCAGGCAGGCTCGGACGAGGCTTGGGAGCGCACTCAGCCGCACCAAGGCCCAGTTCTCAGTACACGGGCGAAACCGTCAACCCGTTTGAATCAGAAGAAGCCAGATCAGCCGCCCTTACTCTACTCACGCTCCACCGCCGCTCAGACACGCCAGGGAGCGAAGGGTCCCTGAGTTCTTACGAGACCCTCCCAGAGCTGAGATATCCAGAGCCGGAAGATCCGCTCTTGGAACTAGCTGGTACATCGGAGATCAGAGACGCGTTGCAATTCGAAAATCTTGGGGAGCTTTTATCGGAAGAAGTTGAGAGAGTTATAAGAGAAGGGTACAATCTGAGAGAAAGATCTAGGCCCCTATCCCCCCTCTCCTCCCTCACACCCTCACCAGAACCGGAGGAAAGACGAGCTGAGATATGCGCTCGATACGACAGAGCCTGGTCCCCCCCATATTTGGAAAGGGAACCTTACACATACGAGAATCAACCCCTCCCCCGCTTACGACCCCACGATCGTCTTAAACATCGCTTTTCTCCTTACTCGCACCCCTACCTCAAGTAAATACCTTACATAAGCAATGGATATGGAACAAATTGTCGCCCAGCTCGAGCAGCAGGCTCTATTCCTGCAGCAGCAGCAAGCAACCCTCGAGCTGCAGCAACAGAGGATTAATGAAATAATGGGGCAGAGGGACCAAGCAGTAGAAGCACTAGGGGAAGCCGCCCTACATGCCCAACAAGCAGAGGGACGCGCGCAAGAAGCTGACCAACGGGTCAGGGAATTCGTGGGCCTGCACGGGTGGATAGCAGCCCAACCAGCTGGACCAGCTCCCGCAGCCGCGCGGATAGAAGTTTTTTCGGACCCAGGAGACTACGACGGGTCCAAGATGAAATTTGAGGAATGGTGGACTAAGATGCAAGCCTGGTTAGACGCTAATCCCAGGTACTTTGCGATAGTCCCGGTGGCTCCCGACCCAGACGACCTGCTCGCAGGGCCACCCATTCACCCCACCAATAAGAACAGGGCATACGCCATCCTATCCCGCTTGAAAGGGCCAAAAGCCGGACCCTTCGCCCAGTCGGAGCTCGAACTCCTGGCGAACAACCAATCCCTCTTTGTGGACCCAGAAGTCCTCAAGACGGAGATAGAAGGGTTGTTCTGCCCCTATGACTCGAGGGACTACGCCCTCCAAAAAATAACCATTCTAAAGCAGGGCCGCAGCGACATCGACACCTTCATTACGGCATGGAGGGCGCTGCAGGCAAGGGCAAAGGTGGACGAAACCTTTGGGGTCTATCTCCTGGAGCACGCAATCTCCAAGGAGATTAAACACGAACTCTACACTCGAGGAAGAAGGCAGCCGACCATAAACGCCACCTTAATGCAGATAAGGGAGATTGGGCGCCGATTCGAAGAATATCAGTTGGCCAATAGCAACAACAAGCCGGCCCCACAATATAACCGGTTTGAGAAGAAGACGGCCAATGCGGCTACCACCTCTGCCCCATCTCGAAAGAATGGCGGGGGTATTAAATGTTTCAACTGCCAGCAGGAAGGGCACGGCATTCGGGACTGCCCGAAACCAAAAATCGCCTGCCCCAACTGTAAGTGGCTTGGAGGGGACCACAAGAAAGAATGCCCTCGCGGCCGAAAGAAGGCCAGAGTGGCAAAACAAGAAGACACCTCCCCGCCCGTCCCCTCCTCCTCCTCTGCGCCTGTGGGCCAATGGGTCCAGGTCGAAGAAGGCTCCACGCAGGTAAATGACCCGTGGAAAGCCCTTAGGGGCATGACCTTCGATCAGGCACAAGAATATTTCGTACGACGGGCCCAATCCCAACAGAAGGGAAAAGGCAAGGCGGCATGAGCGAACTGGGTGCTCCTGCCGTGGATTTTACATTTCTCAATTCTTTCTCCTCCCTGTATCAACTCAGCGACACTTCCATTTGCACAGATCTAGACGATCTGATGTCAGGGGCGTCTCATAATGAGCGCAGCACGGACTATACACGTGTGCTTAATTCCCCTAAGGAAAAACAAATAAAAAGAATTATCGCTAAAGGAGAAGAAATCCCGGAAGCTCTGTTCACACGCAGCATGAGGCTGCCAAATGAGGTCAGGCTTGATATGAACATCGCTGCCTCCGTCACGACCCCTTTCTTTCCTGTCGCTGCCCTGCTAGACAGCGGCGCCAACGACACTTTCCTTGATGAACAATGAGCTCTCGACCACGGTATAAAGTTGAAACCGCTCAGATGCCCTATCGCTATCTTTAACGTGGACGGCACGAAGAACCGCGCGGGAGACATCACCCACTCCGCAGAAGTCCTTATTGAATTCCAGGGTCACAGAGAACGTCTCACAGCCCAGGTGACTAAATTAGGCGATAGCGCCTTAGTCATTGGGTTCAATTGGCTGCGCCACCATAACCCTGAGATTGATTGGAAAACCGGAGATCTCCACATGACGCGTTGCCCCATGAGTTGCAGGGCACTCCAAGACCCCTCCTCGGCTTTGAGAGCCTCATTTGACGAAACACAGAATGAAGCATGGGATGCCTACCATGTAAGGGCTACCCTAGACGAAAGACCAGAAAAGAAAAAAGAAACCGCCGAGGCCCTAGTGCCAAAGCAGTACCATAAATGGCTAAAGGTCTTTTCCCAAGCAGAATCGGAAAGAATGCCGATCAGGAAACCGTGGGACCACGCCATAGACCTAAAAGACACATTCGAGCCCAAGAAAGGCTGAATTATCCCCCTATCCGCTCAGGAGCAGGAAGAAGTCTCTGCTTTTATTGTCGATCAGCTCAGAAAAGGGTATATTCGCCCATCTAAATCCCCCCAGACGTCCCCAGTCTTCTTTGTCCCCAAAAAGGACGGACGAAAGCAGATGGTCCAGGACTACCGCTACATTAATGAACACACCGTGCGGAACAACTATCCGCTCCCCCTTATCTCCCAGCTTGTAGATAAGCTCAAAGGAGCCAAGCTGTTTACAAAGATGGATCTGAGATGGGGATACAATAACGTAAGAATTAAGGAAGGCGACGAATGGAAAGCTGCCTTCATCTGCTTCAGAGGAGCCTTTGAACCATTGGTAATGTTCTTTGGCCTCTGTAACTCCCCATCAACGTTCCAAGCCATGATGAACGAGATATTTGCCGACTTAGAAGACGTTGTGGTCATCTACATCGATGACCTCCTTATCTTTACGAAAACTGATGACCAAGCCGAACACGACCGGATCGTAAAAGAAGTACTCCGCTGACTAGAAGAAAATGATCTATTCGTAAAACCAGAAAAATGTTTCTTCTCCAAAAAGGAAGTAGAGTTCCTCGGGATGATCGTGGGAACTGACGGTATTCGCATGGACGATACCAAAGTAGAAGCCATCCTAAAGTGGCCCACGCCGAAGAACCTCCGCGGAGTTCACAGCTTTTTGGGGCTCGCGAATTTCTACAGACGTTTTATTAAGGACTATGCTCAGGTGGCTAGACCCCTGAACGATCTAACCAAAAAAGACACGCCCTTCGTCTGGACAGAAGCACAACAGATGGCGTTCGATATGCTCAAGGAGAAGTTCACCACCGCCCCTGTTCTCGTCACCCCCGATCTAGATTCAGAACTTCGTCTTGAGACCGACGCGTCTGACTACGCAACCAGAGCCGTACTCTCGGCAAAGGTAGATGACCAATGGCACCCCGTGGCCTTTTACTCCCACTCCATGAGTGACGCGGAACGAAATTACCAAGTATATGATAAAGAAATGTTAAGCGTTATCCGTGCGCTGGAACAGTGGAGGCACTACCTGGAAGGTATACGCCACAAGTTCGAGATCTGGAACGACCACCAGAAT
>JBBPTT010001300.1:0-11318 GCA_038094175.1 Boletellus aff. lepidospora | reverse complement strand
AGATCCCCTACGAGGACGAAGACGAGGACGAGGAAGAGGAAGAGGAGGACTACTCCGACAGCCAGTCCGAGGACGACTCTTGCTCAGAGGACGGGGAGGACTACCACACCTCCCACGAACTGCCTGTCGACCACACCGCCAAACCCACAGCCCAGCCCACTCCACAGGACGACACCCACGTCCAAAACATGGAGATCGATGAGGCCGATCGCCACACGCACACCGTTTCTTCCGCTTCCAACGACGAGAAGAGCATCACCCCATCAAGGAAGGACACCAAAGGAAAGCAGCGCGCGGTCGATCCGGAGCCAGAGGAGGCGGCCAAGAGGCGCCATCATCGCAAGCGCGACCGTCGCCCGACCCACACGCTCCGACCCATCTTGACGATTCAAAAGAGCCAGGGATTCGTATGGAATCAGGTCTGTCTTTCGCTTTCCAGGGGTCCCTTCCCCATCCTGTTTAGTCAGAAGCATAGGCGCTCACCGGACATTTCGTGACACAGGACCTCTTTGTCCCTCCCTACATCAAAGACCGATGTCAGCTCATTCTCTCTCTTGTTTTGATTCGCTGAGTTGAGCTCTAACGTTTTTCCCTTCATAGACGTCGCATCCACCTCACCTCCTGGGTCCAGGGGATTCATCTCCAACTCTTGGTCCTCCACCACGTCTTCCATGACAGACTACGAGGTCGAAGTCGTAGAAATCCGAATACGCGATGGCGAACTTGACGATATCATTCCCTAAATCCCTTTGCTCTCTCACTCCCACTCCCCACTCCACGTCCCTCCCACGCCGCCACCTGCCCACGACTCTGACAGTCCCAATGCGTCTTGCCCTCCCTCAGAACATAGTCGTGTAAAGCGCTTTCTTTCTCGTTTCATCCTCTTTCGTTACGTTGTCGAACTCGCCCCCTTCCTTCCCACTGGCCCTTGTCGCACATACAGCTGCATATATATATACAACACAGGGACTTGAGCTACGACACAGAATTCGTCCAGCAGAGAACTAGCCTATTAGAATAGCAGCGTGAATACATACTGAAACATGTCTCTCGTTTCCCCTTCTTTTGCGTCCTTCACTCTACTCTAACGAGACCAAGGAATGCGACACCTCGCGCACGATGCCTAGATCGTCGCTATGAGCGCGTCCTCGACCTCCTTCATCAGCGCCATCTTTCTGAGCTTTTCTTGCTCCTGCTCGCGGGCAATGTCATCGTCTCGCGCCTGGCGATACGTCGGCTTCATGATGGGCTGGTAGTCGAGGTGGCGTTTGACATAGAAACACATGTACGCGTTCGAGTTGAGGCACGCGCCCAGGTTAGAGAGCGTCACCCTTGGTTGTTCAACAGGAGGGCACAGGAACGCGTCAAAGGGTGAACACCACGGCCGAGCAAGAGAAAACAAACGCACTTGTCGTCGTCGAAATGATACCACTGCGTTGCACGCACGCGCGTCAGCGACCACTCGTCCAGCGCGGGCACACGGCCAGAAGACCCACCTCGTCCCGAAACCGCGCAAAATTGGTATAGTGCCCGTTGTCCATGTGACCTTCGTGATTGATGACCGCAAACAGGTCGTACTCGTACATGGCTTCCGGGCCCGGGTACCTGCGCGGGTCAGTTGGTGGGTCACAAGGCAAGACAGCAGCCCGCACGTCGATCCGTCACCGCCATCTTTGCCTGACTGGTTCATCACGAGCGTCGTGTAAGGGGCCATGTTGAGCGATCCCGGAAACCGGACCGGCGTGTCGATCTTTTGCGAGGCCGCCTTCGCGTTCGTCTTGTGCTCGAAACGCTGTGCGCCCCGTGGCACAACATCAGCACGAGGGACGAGAATAAAGATTGATTGAGCACGCCAGTATTACGAATACACATCCCCTCAACGCGGACGCGCGCACCTTGAACTGAAAGCTGAGCACGGGCGGCAACTTGAGGATGCTCAGTCGTTTGACCGCCTCGTGCGCTCGCGTGCATTTACTGCAGCTGTACTCTTTTGTGCCGAGTTTTTCGGGCTTGGTGAACCTTGGCAACGAAAGAGAAAAGAAGTGAACAGGTGAGGACCAGCGCATCACTGAAGTGGACAAAATAAACATGGTCATTCATCGACGCACCTCCTCAGACATCCCGCCAGTGTGTTTTCCCCTCCCACCTCGCCACCTTTCCCTCTGAGTTCTAGGCTGATGTCCAACATCGGGTCGACCGTGCTAGTTGTGTTGCCACACCGCTCGCACCTCACGTCGCTTTGCAACAGCCCTGCAAACGTCTGGTGGATGATGCAGTTGCACGAAACGTTGGTCGATCCGCGGCACGTCCCGTGAATTTGGTTGAGGGCGGTGATGAAAAACTCATGGGCGTCCTGTTGAGAGTAACCAGACATTTCTGCGGAGACTTTCCACGTCGTGGTGAGAAATGACGTAGGACCAAAGGGAGCTTGGTTGGAAGAGTATACCTGGGCGCCGAATGAGAAACAGAAGTAAAAGTGTTGAGGGGAGGTCTGACCCTCTTTCGCGCAATTGCTTACCTCTGAAAACAGACTGTCCATCTCACAGCAGGTACAGTCAGTACGCTTGCAAAGCATGGTGTTGTGCCGATCGCTCAGGAAATAGTTTCGTAGCAAGGGGTTGTGGATAAAGCATTGGAGGATCACATTGAGGAAGCAAGTTTGTCCAAGATTGAGGAGACCGCGGCGAGCTGGGCAAGCTCAGTATCTGCCGCGTGAGACAAAGAGAAAGAGACCTACCTTGGCAAGGAATGATAGTCACCTCCTTGAGTGCGATGGATTCGCTCTTGGTCGGCGTCCACGGCTGATAGTGTTCTCTTGTTTTTTTCTCCACTGGTACCGACGTCATGATAGAGCCACGGATCCGAATGATGCGTCCAGTACGGGCGCACCTTGAAACCGGGACATTTGTTCCTCGACGGAGATGACGGTTGATAGATACGCTCCGTCGAAGGTGGCATCGTAAACGAAATCATTGCAGTCGGCGCAAAAGACGGTGCCAGATCGGGTGTCAACGCCTGGATAGGCAATGATGGGGGAATGGAGCGGAGATGGGGTGTCAGCGTTTGGGGATGGATTTGGGAATGGAAGATGCGAAGGACGTACAAAATTGGTGGCCTGCCTCGTGGAGGTGGCTGGTGACGTGCCCCCGTTTCCAGCAGCCAGCGTAGGAACAAGAGAGACACACAAATGGACGCGATAGGGCAGTGTTGCAGGTGTCGCAGTTGGGCGCGGCAACCTGCGTCGGCGGCGGGTCAGAGACGCGTGCATGTTGTGTGCCATGTGCCATGGACACACCTTTCGCCGTTTGGCAGGGGGTGCTGTGTCCTGGATCCGACGTGCATGCCAGGCCACGACACTCTTGTACTTGTTCAGTGCGCCGTCCCCTGCGCGTGGATCTGCGAGCAACGCCCCGGTATGGGGACAACCGGTGGTCTCGCCAACGTCGGTGGGATCGGAAACTGCGGGGAGCGAAGCATCAAAAGCGAGATCGATGGCTGGGGCGGACTCGTCGCCAAACAAGGTCGGCTGGGTGTCGGAGGACGTCGACATGGCGCTGGTTGGGCAAGATCGAGACTGAGGCCCGAGAACGAGCGTTGGACGCGAAATGAAGTGACTGAGGACGGCGTGTGTCCGTCAGAACGTTGGATCTAGGTGGTCATATACAAAGCTGGCGAGCGCAACGACGTCGGCGACTGCCTTGTTTGGTTGCGCGCTCACTTTGTCAAGTCAGTGAAGGTCCCGCTGCGATGTCGGCGCCTTTGTTTGCATGGCTTCTGCTCCACAACTCGTGCAGCGCAAAAAGCTATCAGCATGCATTGGCACGAGGCTTGGAGGCTTCGCATCACGTCGTGGACACAGACCCTCGTTGCGTTTTTTGTCAGGCACACTCGACCGGTCGGGATGCGTTTGATATCGTGTGGGAGGTGAGAGCGTCTCTGGCCATGCTGAATGGATGCGAACATCCTCCAGGACGAAGAATTCTTAGCTTTTCGTGATCGTTCGCCCGCGTGCCTCCATCATATCCAGCTGATCCCCAAGACGCACATTAGTGGGTAACGCTCAAAGCGACTTCCATGCGCCTCTGACATCGTTCTGTTATAGGCAGTGTAAAAAAACTAGCCAACCGAGACGCTGATATTGGTATGATGCCTAATCCTTGCCATGTTCCTCACTCAGGGTGCACCCAAGTTAGACGTATGCGGAGTATAGGAAACGATATATTAGACAAGCTTCAGGTGCCCGCCAGACGGCGCAGGTGGGCACTTCTGCACCTTACCCCATCACTACATTCAGTCTCATCGTCTGGTTCAGGATGGGGTTCCACATCCCCCCCTTCAATAGCGTGCAACATCTGCATTTGCACGTACAGGCGCTCCCCTACACCCCACGTGTGCAGCAGCTCAGATACCCGGTTGCGCGAGGTTTTGGAACATTTGACAAAGGCTTCAGTTGGTTTTGCGAAGTCAACCAGACTATCCGCATCCTGGACAAGGGCTCGACAGTTGGGATCCTCCCATGTTGAGTGTATCATCCTCGTTATCTAGTCCCGTTGTCATTATTTTGTACTTGCGATTTCCCCTGCTTATTTCCCATTGTGGATGATATAGGAAGTCAAGACAGATCGCCAGAACCAATCACTCACATCGATTTCTGTCAACTTGAGGTGTAATCCAAACTGACACGCTGCGCGGTGATGTCTCTTCTAGCGCCCATTATTATCGGACCATCGCATCTCCCGACTTGGCTTGTGCAAGCGTTGTGTTCCTCCGTCTCATGCGGTGTGGAACGGTCTTTTTTTGGTGCGCATCCTTAATTTTGTCCTTTTCTCCCTGCCTTACGGGCAACACGGCCCATCGTGGTCACGCATGAACGACCTGTGTTCACTGCGTCGTGTGGCTTGGCTAAAATTAACCTGAGGTGATTCCCGCGATATCCACGTCTTTTCACCACGTCAAGCTTTGGTTCGGATACTAACATTATGGGACGAACTTGGGGTAGTCGTGTAAGGTTGCAGCGGACTTCTGATTCTGCACGTGATGCGACCTATCTGGAAATTGAATTTTCGGGTGATTGATGGTGACAGTGGCTCCTGCTGCGAACGCCACGCGGCATGGAAAGTCTGATTCTGACATTCCTATCTGATAGGTAGAATGGCTACCCATCTGTGTGTGATTTCGCCGTTGGCCCCAAGGGGCATGTGTACTAACAAGGGGCATTCAGAACTTGTAGTAGTCCGGCGCGTAGCTCTATCCACCGCCGATGCTGCGCTGCTGGGTCTCAGCCACGTTCGTTCTCGCTATCGTCCAACCTGTCTTTCCATCTCTCGGAAGCCACCCGGTATTGCGGCGGGCAAACCTCGCAGCCCACCTTCTCATCTAACGAAAAGGAGTGACTCTTAATATCCTAAACAATCTTCCCCTCAATGGAGTTTTATTGAATGTTGCCATGACATATTGATATTCGAGGCTGTTATCTCACTAGCCTTTCTTCGTATGTCCGGGCGTGAGCGGTCGCTTGTCAGCGTGTTTAGGTCAATGTTCACATTTTGTGGCCAGGTGATGTCAAAAGCGATTGAAATGAAGTGGCGATGACGAACTGCGGACGCAGGAGATGGCTTCAACTGTCCAAAACCACAAGAACCATCTTTGTCGCGCTGACATGCCAGCTCCGTGCTTTATCTATTCATAGCTCGTTTAGCGATCCTGTGCATTCATGCTTGTACACCCCAATTGGCTCGCACGTATTCACCGCTCTAACTTGGCCAGGGGACTAACGCCCATACATGATGTAGCCGATGGCGTTTTCTCATGCCCATTGTCATGGTCGACCATGGACCATTTAGTCTGTTTTTATCAGGTGAATCTATGACTTGTCATCCATTCGCGAGAATCTATCGCTGACATCTTGGACCTCTAGAAGCCGTCTTTGCTGCAGCTCCCTATCCGAAGTGACGTGCGCCTCTAGGAGCATATTATATTCACCGAGACCGAAACTAAATAACTTGCCGAAGAATTGGATCGGAGTGCCACGCATCGTGCCTGTGCGGTGTTCCTTGCTGACGAACCTTGCCCGCAGGAGCACATGGGGTTGTCATCACGAAAGTGATGCACATTTCTTCTAACCGCGCATGTGTTAGTTAATCGCTCGTGGACCTCCTGCGAAATGACCCCTTTTGTCTAGATTCAAGCGGGCGCTACGCTACTTTGTTCGCTTCAGTCAAAGCTATCTTTTTCAAGAACTTCCTTCCGGGTTTCCGCGGAGGCGGTGTTACGGTGGGGGGCTGGGTCATATCCAATACGGGCTTTGCCCGGCCCGTCTGGCAAACTGAATATAAATGGCCCCAGCAGCACCTGGGCAGATTCAGACGCGCGGCTTGTCTGCTTGCAAACGACCGACATGCTCAAGGGGTCCTCTCGCGCTCTCATCGCTCTCGCGTTCGCCGCCATCGCCGCCTGTTCTCCCATGTTGCTTGGCAGACAGGGTGACAACAGCGATGGTATCGCAGCCGGTTCGAGCAGGACAGCGAGCTCCACGTCGGCCGCAGCCTCTGCAAGCCCTACAGTCCCCTACGCTAGCGACGATCCAAATGGCATCCTCTGGACTGCCGACAGCGACATCATCCCAGAGCCCGAGCGAGGCAACCTCGGTGGGACCATTCTAGGCCCCCACAACATTCCTATCGAGTTGCAAAACGCCGACTTGTTAGCACCACCGACGACCGATAATGGCGACATGTGAGAGAGTCCTTCGTTCCATTTCATTGGCGCCCTGGTGCTCGGATTCTAATCACCTCGCTTTTGGGTGCCCTAGTCCGAATGCGAAGTGGCCCATGTCGCTCAGCCACCAACGACTACTCACCGGAGGCTGGGCTAGGACTCAGAATGGTGCGCTTTTTTCTGCTGCTGGTTGCATTCGTGGGCTGGACATTGACACTTGCAAATATGACAGTTGAGGTGATGCCTATCGCGACTCGTGAGTCGAGTGCAACCTCAGATCAGCTTTTTGATTCACGTTTATCCGCCCAATAGAAATGGCGGGTATCAATATGCGCCTCGAAGTAGGAGCCATACGGTAGGCTTGTCTACTTTCAATACTCCATGGACAGTGAAGGAATTCATATTGACTAATCAACAGCGAGCTCCATTGGCACACAACTGCAGAGGTGAGCATCGTCGTCATGCCCATCATTTCATGACACCCACAAAGGTGATTTGAAGTGGTCGTATGTATTGAAGGGAACCGTACAAGTGACAGCCGTGGATCAAGACGGGCGGAATTTCGTCGGAAATGCGGTAGGTGTTTGTATAGACTGGCGGTATGATTGATCGTTCACACTCAGTGTGTAGGGCCCTGGTGACCTGTGGTATTTCCCTGCTGGGATCCCTCACACTCTGCAGGCAACCAATGACACGGAGGATGGTGCAGAATTCATGCTGGTTGGTTTTCTGGCAGTGAATGGAATCGGTGCCGATCGTTGCCTCTAGGTCTTCGATAGTGGTAGCTTCAGTGACCAGGACACGTTTTCGGTGGGTTATCACCGTATTTCCGAAAGGGTCCTTCCAAATGAGTACTAACGTACGGACTTGCACAGGTCACCGGCACGTTCATTATCCGTGAAAACTGTTCCGGTCGACTAAATGATCGTGTTCCAGATTGGCTGGCCCATGTCCCGAAGGAGGTCATCGCTAAGAATTTTCAGACTAGCATTTCCGCCTTCGATCGCATACCGTCCCGCCAGCTCTTCATTTTCCCTTCCGGTGAACATCCCTTGCCGCCTGTGTGTCAACAAAACCGACTGATGGTGTGCTCGCGTGCCCAGATCCTCCCACTACTTCGCAAGCACCTTCGGATCCTCAGGGTACGGTGCCTAATTCGTTTACATACCCGTTGTCGCAAGTGCCAGCCACGCCACTCAGTGGGGGCAGTGTGAAGATTGCGGATTCAACCACGTTCACGGTCTCGACGACGATCGCTGTTGCAGAGGTCGTCGTCGAGCCTGGTGCGATCAGGTGAGAATTCGTGACGATGTTTGGCCGATCTCAGTGTTTTGAGAGAATGTGAATATTTGCAGAGAGTTGCACGTATGTGTTCGTTCTGTGCCTCTTTGATCGTTTGCTGACGTCGTCTGTCAGTGGCATCCTACTCAAGACGAATGGGACTTTTTCTTGTGAGCGAGTTCGCGAGTTCGGGTGTCGAAATTGAGATGATCATTGACCGGTATTGGGTAGGGAGGGAACCGGTCGGATGACGTTATTCGCTGCGCAAGCTAATGCGAGGACATGGGATTTCCAGGTATGCACATCCTGTCTCTTAATCTTGAATAGCCGTCCACAGCAGAGTCTTCAGGCCGGGGATGTGGGCTATGTGCCTACCGCCTACGGTAAGAACGAATTCACTTTCGGTTGGTGCTGCCAATTAAGGCTTGACAGGGCACTATGTGGAAAACATTGGAAACACGACGCTGAAATACCTGGAGATATTCAGATCACGCAAGTATTCCCCGTGGGATGCTCGAATGTGATTGTTCTTCTGACTGTTCTTTTGTCGCTGCAGCGGTCTACCAGGACGTGAGCTTAGGACAGGTGAGGCGTATTTTGTGAAATGTGACTGGACATGATTTAAAGTATGGGTTCTAGTGGCTTGCGTTGACGCCGCCTGCGATCGTCCAGGCAAACCTTGGGTTGTCTGACGAGACGATGGCACTGTTGAACAAGACGAAGCAGGTTGTGGTTGGTCCTTCGCAGAGCTCCTAAATAAATGAGCAAAAATGCAGAATGTAGACTACATTTTCTTGTTTCACTGACATCGCTGTAAATCAGTTGTATCATACACCAATGACAAGTAATAGGAGGTTTCTTGTAGAAACGTCACGTGATGTTATGAAAGTTTACCCTAAAGTGCTATGCTCTTGCCGTTTTTCTTCCTCTCTCTCATCTTCTCCATTATCTCTTGCTTCGCAGTCCACGAGCCGGCCTTGGTGTATCAAGATGTCATTATACTCAAGAGAGGCATGAGGCATTTTTGGTGAGTGATTCGTTTCTGTTTAGCGTCCTCCGTTTTCCACGATGAAAATATCCTTTCCATCGGCGAGCATCAGCAATGTGTCCTGTATGTCATAGTTACCCTGATACCTCCCATGATTCTTCCGCTTCCATTGGACTATTGTTCACCATCACTTCCCAGATGCTGCGGTATTGTCTCGTTCCTGTTTAAACGTCCCAATGCCGGCAGTGGTGAGTTTCGATTACCTCGCTGCGTGTGGCCGCTCCGCGGGATGAATTTCTTGTCATTTCAAACTAGAGTTTCTGAGTGCGATAGCGCACGATGCTCTCAACCCTTTCTATCTGTCAATCCACTGATTCCGTCTCCCATTTGATGTCGTGCAATGGTTGATTGCTCACATAACCTTTTTTTTTTTTCAGCGCCATATGTACCAGGATGGATGCACGAGTGGAGGTGAGTTTTGACGACCCAGCTTGAACGCCATTGGCGTTTTGGGCTCTTCGAGTATGATGTATTCATGGAGTTACCGCCTGAAGTCTCCTCGGAGACTTTTGACGATACTTCCTGGCTGTAATATTTTATTTTATTCTGACTCTTTCCTATCTTCGGTTTGACGTGAGTGCAGTGTGACCGACTGACTTTCACCTTTTTACAGGCCCTTGAGTAACATGAGGTGTTGCGGAGGTCATCCATCCATGAAGCTCCTACAAGGTACACACGCGTCATTTGCACCTTTTCGCATGATGCACTTTCACGACGGTCTTCGTATCGCTATGCCGAAAGGGCCCGCCACAGCTCAAATCATTCGGGCGCCCCTTCTGATACTCCTTTTTCCGATTCGTCCCCAAAGCGCCATCCTCACGTCCTAAGTGTGTAGGTTCGCTTGTATGGTTATCACCATTGACCACGTGGTCTCTTGGTGAGTTTTCCCATCTGGTCCTTGTTTTCGCGATGAGTTTCTATTATAAAAAAATCAACTAGAAGCTGTTGCTGAGCTTCGGCACAGATTACAAAAAAATTTCTGATATGATTTTCAAGTGCTGTTTCCTACCTGACGCTGATGTTTTCGACTGATTTAGGGTTACCTCATACCACGGCTCTGCTCGGAGTTGCGGTACTCTATGTGACTGCAGGATTTCCGGGTATTCCAGCTTGGGCCCAATTCGTATATGCTCACTCTGAATTAGTAGCAAGTGTCGCGATGGCAGATCGCAGTGTTCCTCCGTGTATTCAACAGTCACAACATTGCCACGTACTGACTTGAGGTGTCGCCGGACGGAAGTTCACTGTGACCAGGGTATTATCATGGCGTACTTTGATCACGTCTGGCAATGTTTGTTGCGCACTCCATTAGTACTTCTTGACTTGGAGGTAGCAAACTAAATAAAATGGGGTGAAGTGTTGGTGTGAAATATAACACAATAGAAGTAATCATGCACAAACAACCCGCCCTGCTCTCTTTTTCTCACCACCGTATCGACGACCACCGGACGTGAAACAAATCTTATGTCGGGCCGTTTTCACCCCCTCGCCCCTCGCCGGAATCTACACCTGACAAGACGTTGTCTGAGACGGGACCCACCCTTCTACAAGTGAATGCAATTGCGCCGCCGAAATCTGTCGACCGCATCACAGGCTCCATCTATTGATCCCCAAAAAAAGAAAAGAAAAATCTAGGGATACACGCGAAACCATGGGTATATCTTGCCTTACACGACGTACACAACCCCGGACCCAGTCCGACCGTCCACGCACCATGATGGATAGATGCGGAGGGACAACGCACGAAGAAAAACGATGATGAAGACCACGATGCAAGTGCAAAATGCCCTTGTATGCCCAAAAGAAGAAGAGAAAGAAAGGACAAGCGAATGACGAATGTCTCGGAGAAAAAAAAACCAAGGTGATCAGCCTTCAGATAACCCCCGCAGTAGTAGGGTGGTGGTGGTGGTGATGGTGGGGAGGGTGATCCAGAATGCCCACGAGCTCCACCCTCGTGTATGCCCGCGCGCATTGCGCAAAGCATCGCACCCCATCGAGCGTACCCTGACCCTGGACGATTAGCGTTGGCAAGGCACGGCGGCCCCGTTCGGACTCGTGGTGCATCCAATCGAGCAGGGCACGAAGCGCATCGGGGCGAGGTTGACGGAGGGTGAGCGTGTCGAGCCGGTGCCAGAGCGCGGGCCGGGCACTTGAGGTGTGGGTGCTTGGAAGGACAGTCGTACCTGGTCCAAGCGCAGGTAGCGCTATGCCCGACCTGGACATCGCCCCGATCGGCCCCGTTGGCCTAGCAGTCACGCCCATACTCACACTC
>JBBPTT010001299.1:0-11319 GCA_038094175.1 Boletellus aff. lepidospora | reverse complement strand
ATGGAAAGGGTATTCGTCGGCCGAAAATACCTGGGAACCCGCCATAAATCTAGCCAATTCCAGAAAATTACTAAAGGATTATCAAGCAAGACACCCGGGGACCTTTCCGCAGTAGGAACCCGATCCACTCCGATCAGAAAGGACCCTGGATCCGCAGTTCCGATTTGATACGACAAGCACTGGTCCGTGCACAGCAGGAATTCCTATAAAAAGCGACCTCTCGCCCCAAGCCTCCTCAGCATTACAGCTACCATCACACTGCCCCCCCCATCCTTCTCATTATGCAATTCTCCATCGACTTCTACGAAGTCCTCCTCGTCCTCGCCACCCTCTTATTATTCTACATTGCCCATCTGCTCCATGACCTTGCGGAGAAAGCAAGGTTCTGGGCGGTAGAAGTACGTGTCTGGGATAAGGCACTACTATATTTGGCATGGGGTGACGGGTCCATAGAAACCGGACAGGACCGATAGTGGGTGGGGACCCCCTCACTGGGGGCCAGGGTCGAAATAAGGCGCTGATGCGCCCATCCTAGCCACGAACAACGGGTGGTAGCGCCACAGGACAGGAACTGGAGAGAGGTGACTGGACCGGAAGTGGACCATGTGGTGGACTCGCCAATGCTGAATCGGAGATGGGCGGACCCCCAATAGGATGAAATAAAACGGATCGTTTGTACCCTCTCACACCAGACCGATCAACCATGACCCACCTCTACCTCCCCGCCACTTCTGTCCCCGATCCCATGGAGGGATACCGTATCTCCCACACTGAGGAAAACGCACTGGGAGAGATATACCGATTCCATCGCCTCCCTAAATCACAACTTTGGGAAGCGTTAGAAAAGATCCTCCAAGACGTACACCTGGTGCTGATGATCAACCATATGCCCAACTTCGATCAGAATGAGTTTCTCCCCCTTACCCTCAATCTGTACCACCGCTACCACGCTTTCGCCCTCCACACAGAGAATCTCCCTACCGACTCCATGCTAGCCGCCCCCTACGCCTTATCCAGGGTAGCATTATCCCGGATGAGAGACTATATTCTGGAGCTGATGGTACGACACGGGATCTTAACGCTCCTAGCCTCACTCCCAGCCCTACCCATGTACGACTTCATGTGGCCAATTTTGCAGTCTCTAGACCCCGTCGAAACACGGGACTTTCTTATGGTCGGATTCCTATCTGATCCCCTCGCTCTTCAGACAGACCCGCGCCAGTATGTCCGTATACCCCTACCAAGCACTCCCACAGCCCGATTGGTTGCCCGCACCCCTTCGACCCCTTCCAGCGAGATATCTTCGCACGTGGCGGAAGGTGAACTCTCATCGCGTATGGAGAGAGCCGACACCCCACACCCTCGAGAGAACGACAGACCCATCCCCGTTCTACCTCCCCGAAATCGATCTAGATCCCGAAGAGCAGTTGCTCATCGTCGATTTGACGATCAATTCCTACAACCCCTCATCACCTCCCTCGTCGACTTCGTCTCTCGATCTACTCCTCGATCGACTCGCACCCCAGTCTGTTATACCTGCGGGGACAGCGGACACTATCGCCTGGATTGCCCGGAATACACCTGCCCATTGTGCAGGGTATCGGCACCCGGTCACTCTCAATACAACTGCCCTCGACGTCGTTGCGGAATCTGTCATAGTGTGGCGCACTCTATGGAGGATTGCCCACAAAACCGGGATTCCACCACCACCCGCCCCGATGGAGGTGAGGCAGAACAGTAGTTGGAGAATCCCAAGGTATTTGGGAATGTCGGAGGCAGGGCCTCCAATCTATGCCGGAGGTATTGTTACAAGAAATGCCACTCTTTCTAGACCGGCACGACGCGGTGTTACTTTGATGAGTTTTTCTCCTCCATCTGTCTATGCTTCTCGATTAGTCACGACTTCAGATAGCCATCTATATTCGGATCTATATCCAACTCCCATGCCTCCCCAGTTTAGTCTTATTCTTGATGCGCCCGTTCCTATCTCGGACATCCCTCTCCTAAGATGATTCTCTCGCATCATCTCGTGTTCCTTTCCCCCTGGATACCGCAGTCTCTTTGTCATGATAGATAACGCTTTATCGGCCGATTCTTTGTCATTACAAAGTACTTAGCAGTATATAAGGATCTATGACCTGTACTACTATTCTCTAGCTAGTTCTACGCAATCTACGTGTAGTTGTCTAGCCTCCACGAGACTGCTCGTCGCAGTTAGTGAGAACCTCTTGTGTCTTTGCACTACACCTCAGAGTGTGCACTCGATTAGTTGCTTTCATTGGTTCTGGACTTAGTGTCGAACCTTTGACCTTGCTGGATAACTCCACGCAAGCGTAACACCTCGTCCTCCTCACCAAGAAAGATGAACCCTGGCTTTGGACTTCACTCCAGGACAAAGCTTTTGCTACCCTCAAGTCCTCTTTCTCTTCCGCTCCCGTCCTGTCACTCCCAGACCCTTCCAAACCATTTTCACTTATGACCGATGCCTCCCTCCTCGCAGCAGGTGCAGTCCTACTCCAAGCGGACATCAATGGTGATCTTCATCCTTGTGCATACTTCTCGAAGACATTTAATCCTGCGGAACGAAATTACAATATTTATGACAGAGAACTTTTAGTGGTCATCCTTGCCCTGCAAGAATGGTGACACTACCTCCTTGGCACCCCTCACTCTGTCACCGTTCTCACCGATCACAAGAATCTCTCCTACCTGAAAGACCCTCGCAAACTTTCTCGGCGACAGGCCCACTGGTCCCTTCTCCTCCAGGACTTCGACATTACCTGGAAAGTCACCCCTGGTACACAAATGGGACCAGCTGACGCCCTCTCCCGACGAGACTCCATAGACACCTCCCTCGATAACATCACTCCCATACTTCCTGAACCCACCATCATCGCTGCCTTCGACCTCGCCTTAGCTGAAAAAATCTCGGCCTCCTCCCCATCCGATCCCCTGGTTCTTCGCACTGTCAATGCTCTCAAAGACAACTCCCCTCTATTCCCTCGCTCCTCCCTCTCCAACTGGTCCCTACACGATGGAAAACTATACTTTCGAGATCGCCTCTACGTTCCCCCTGACGCCCGCTCCGACCTCCTCCACTCGCTTCACTCCTCTCCCACCTCTGGCCATGCGGGACAATTCCGCACCAAGGTCTTAGTGGAGCGAGACTATTGGTGGCTGGGCCTCGCCACCTTCGTTAAAAACTTCGTTGCCGGCTGCGCCCTCTGTCAACAATCTAAGGTCAATACCCACCCCACTGTGCCTCCCCTCAATCCAATCCCTTCGACCTCGACCCTTCCTTTTAAACAGATCTCTGTTGACCTCATCACTGACCTTCCCTTATCCTCGGGTTTTGATTCCGTCATGGTTGTGGTCGACCATGGCCTTATGAAGGGGGTAATTCTACTACCTTGTACTAAAACCATTGATGCTGCAGGTGTGGCTAAATTATTTTTTGACAACGTTTTCAAGCGCTTCGGCCTCCACAACTCCATTATCTCTGACAGGGGTCCTCAATTTGCCTCCGCCTTTGCCCAAGAACTCGCCAGACTCCTCCAATACGACTTACGCCTCTCCACTGCCTATCACCCCCAAACTGACGGTCAAACTGAACAGACCAATCAAGAATTGGAAACCTACCTTCGTATTTTCTGTGCTAATAAACCCCTAGAATGGACAGATTACCTGACGACCGCAGAGTTCCACCATAACTCCGTCCCACATAGCTCCACCCGGAAATCACCATTCTCCCTCCTCCTTGGTTACGAACCCCGAGCTTATCCTGCCTTAGGTAAGACCTTCCTTCCGGCTCTCTCTGACCGCCTCTCTCTCCTAGCTAAAGCTTGAGAAGAAGCCCTCGCAGCCCATGATGCAGCCCACCTCGCTATGACCAGACACACCACTTGTTACGAGAAATGCTACTGCCTTTCGACGACGGATACGCAGACCCACTTTGATGAGTTTTTCCCCTCCTTCTACGTATGCATTTGATATTGTGTCATCATCGGATAGTCATCTTCCGACGGGTTCAACCACCGTCGCTATGCCCCCAGTTTTTCCCCTTGATCGTGATGCGCCCACTTCTATTATGGACCCTTTTCTTCCCAGGTGATTCTCTCGTATCACCTCGTGTTCCCCCACCCCCCAGATGCTGTACCATGAGTAGTAACTGTAGATGACTCCTTACCGGCCGATTCTTAGTCAGCTCTATACTCCTAACAGTATATAAGATCCTCGGGCATGTACTATTATTCTCCAGCTAGTTCTACGCAATCTACGTGTAGTTATCTGGCCTCCTCGAGACTGCCCGCCGCAGTTAGAGAGATCTTCTTTGTGTGTCTTCGCACTACACTTTGAGTGTGCGCTCGACTAGTTGCTTTCATTGGATCTCGATTTGAAGTCGAGCCTTTGACCTTGCTGGATAATTCCACGCAAGCGTAACAAAAGAACTAGCTCTACCTTCGTCCCTGCTTCTTAGCAGAAGGACTCTAAACGGACAAAAACGAAGCAATCTTCAGGAAGAAGACGGGACATACTGGACCTTGTGTTTATCCTGGTCGCCACTACCATCCTAAGACTGGTAGACGCCATTGTTGCCACCATCGCCCTTTACGCAGGAATATTTCGACGACCTAGACTTACTTAGGAAAAGACCCCCTGCTGGGAGAAGCAGAGGGAGGGGAATCAAGCCACCACGTCGTGAAGGATCAAACTACCAGAGGACTCCGATCAAGAGGAAGACCTCTATATTACTAATTCCCCAGCCCCACAACCAGAAAGAAGAAGAATCCTAGGAAATCCCCAACAACCTCACCCTTTTGCACCGCCAAGAAGGCTTCGCCGATTATCACAGATATCCCCTGCACCCCCAATCATCTCCGTCACCCCAGAACCGACTGAACACACCGGATTCTCTACCCCGAGGGAACCTTCCCCTATTGAGTTATCTTCTCCGATCACCACAGTCATGACTCACCAACCCGCTACGCCAGCACCAACCATGCCAGCTACGACTACGACAGTGGCACTAGCCACTCCAAAGAAATCGGAGATTAGAACAGGATGTCCGGAATCGTTCAGCGGAAAAGCAGAAGACGCAAAAAGATGGTTTCGAGCGATGAAAGCGTACTTCATGCTCAATCATGAAGTCTATGACGAACTAGCACAGATCGTCATCCTTCTCAATAACATGAAAACAGGGATGGCGGCAACGTTTGCAGAAGCATGGTATCAAAAGTTAGATGACGCGGCGCAAGGAAAGATCAACGTCACCTTTAACGAACTGGAGAAAGATTTCTTCACGACCTTCTCCCCAGGTGACGCCCAAGCTGATGCGCGATCCAAGCTTTATGCTTTAAAACAGGGCAGAGGAACGTTCCCCAACTTCAGAGCTCAATTCGAGCTACTAGTAGCCAATGCGGGCATGGGACATCAAGACACGATCTTGATAGATCTACTCAGGGTAGCCGTAAATGGGGACATAGTAAACCTCATGACGGCAGTCGACCCAGCCCCAGAAAAATGGGTGAAATGGATGGAGAAAGCAGCCCAATTTGACCAAATCAGGACTAGAACCCTACTCCTTCGCGCTGGCCAAGGACAACCAAATGCGTCAGGATCTTCCCATAGATCCCATAGAGATCCATACACGATGGACGTAGATGCCATTCGGCTATCTCCCACAGAGAGGGCCGAACACTTCCGAAACAACAAATGTTTCATCTGTCACAAAGTAGGATGCTCGACCAGAAACCACCAAAGAGATAGAAATTCCTTCAGGGGAAAGAGCTTTAACCAAACCAACAGGCGAGTGCCATTCCCCAACAAACCAATATCTGCTACTTGCACGGTACAGACTGAAAACCCGATGGACCAATTCTTCACCAAACACAACAAAGTGACCCCCGAAGAAGCAGCCAAAGTGTTAAATCTATGCTTCAACGAAAGAGAGGAGGAAAACACCCCGGCCAACGAGGAAGGCATGGGTTTTTAAAGGGGAAAGGTGTTTCAGCGTCACCAATCCCCATTACCACAATCCCTGTACTTGTATCCCCAATCACAGATCGAGCAATCCGAATCTCCGCTCTTCTATGAGAAGAAAAGACAGGGAAAACCACTGAAATAGCCGCATTAGTGGATAGTGGAGCAAGCAACTGCTTCATAAACAAAAAACTGGTAGAACGACTCGAATTACCAACAAAAAAACTAAAGGTACCCATAAAAGCAACCAACGCGGATGGAACAGAAAATGAAAATGGATTAATACGAAGGAAAGTCACGCTCTCGCTCAGTATGGAGAATCTACTCTTAAGAGAACAGGACTTCCTTATCATCAACTGCGGAAAAGAAGAGGCCATCCTCGGAATGACTTGGTTACGAATGGTCAACCCGGAAATCAATTGGGCGAAGGGAAAGATCATCCTCCCTGAAACAATAAATCCTACTCACCACTCCTCGGACCATATCGAACAAAGATACCTCCTACGATATCTAGCATTAGACCCTGATACCTACATCCATCAAGAAGAAATCCGGAGAATAACCCATTCTACAGAGATCGCACAAGCCGAAATGGCCAACAAGAAAGAAACAGTTCTCCCCCCCGAATTTGAAGAATTTTGACGCGTATTTGAAGAACCTCCTCTAGGCAAACTCCCCCCATCTAGGAAATACAACCACCATATCGACCTAAAAGACACCTTCGTGCCAAAAGTGGCAAAGATTTATCCATTAAATCCCAAAGAGCTGGAAGCCTGTAAAGTGTTTGTCGATGAAAACTTGAAAAAGGGAACCATCGTACCATTGCAATCCCCACAAGCTTCCCCCTTTTTCTTTGTTCCAAAGAAAGATGGAGGACTTCGCCCCTGCCAAGATTACCGATATCTTAACGAGCATACCATCAAGAACGCCTATCCCTTACCCCATATTTCCGAACTCGTGGATCAATTAAAAGACGCCACCATCTTTACCAAGATGGATATCCGATGGGGGTATAACAACGTGTTAATTCACCCCCCCGACCGATGGAAGGCCGCCTTCATCACACCGATAGGACTATTCGAACCAACAGTCATGTTCTTCGGACAAAGCAACTCTCCAGCTATGTTCCAAGCCCTTATGAATCACGTCTTCGCTGACATGATCACCGAAGGGTGGTTAATCATATACATGGACGATTTGATCATCGCCTCCAAACAACAAGGGGAACACACGGAAAGAACCTGAAGAGTTCTTCAAAGAATGATGGATAACGATTTATTCCTGAAGTTAAGCAAATGTTCCTTCAATGTCACCGAAGTAGACTATCTCGGAATGATAGTCCGACCAGGCGAAATCACGCTTGACCCGGGAAAGCTCAAGGCCATCCGAGATTGGAACAGTCCCACCTCAGTAAAACAAATCCGCTCGTTCATCGGATTTTGCAATTTTTACAGGAAATTCATCCCCGATTTCTCTGGAATCAGCCGACCCCTCCATGAACTCACCAAGAAAGGGGTCAACTGGAACTGGTCTCCAGAATGTGAGAAAGCCTTCAGAACCTTGCAGAAGGCTTTCATGTCCAGACCGGTCCTCAAAATGCCTGATTCTACCTGACCTTTTGTGGTCATGACCGACGCTTCACTTACTGCATCAGGAGCAGTGCTTATGCAAACCGATGGAAACGGGGATCTTCACCCCTGCACATACTTCTCCCGCACCTTTTCTCCTGAAGAATGGAATTACGACATCTATGATCGAGAATTACTGGCCATCATACGGGCGCTGGAAGAATGGAGACACTATCTATCAGGAACGGAGCATCGGGTAACGATCCAAACTGATCATAAGAATCTCGCATACTTTAAACAGCCTCACAAACTGTCCCGACGACAAGCCAGATGGATGCTATTCCTCCAAGATTTCGATATCTGCTACCAAAATCTCCCAGGAAACAAAATGGCCCCAGCGGACGCCTTATCAAGGAAAGAAGAAGTAGATACCACCAGTGACAACCAAGATGTCGTCCTTATCCCAGAGGATCATTTCATTAACCTTATCGATGTCGCGATCAGGGAGAAAATAATCCTCTCCACAAAAGACGACCCACTAGCCAAGAACGCCATCACCGCTGCCCAAATGAACTCTTCGCTCTTCCCCAGAGCTACTGCCAACGACTGGAAATGGGAGGATGGAATGTTGTACTTCAAGGGACGTCTCTTCATTCCCGAATCCCAGCGGCAAACATTAGTCACTAAAATACATGAATCTCCCATGGGAGGCCATGGTAGATATTTTAGGACCCTATCCCTACTCCAACGAGACTATTGGTGGCCAGGACTTTCAACGTTCGTACGAAAATTTGTCCTAGGATGTGCCACCTGTCAAGCAAACAAAGTCAATACTCATCCTACAATGCCGCTGCCTGTTCCCAATCCCATGGAAGCAGACCGACCATTCCAAAACATTTCCATGGATTTAATCACTGATCTACCACTCTCTGCCGGTTTTGATTCTGTACTGGTCGTGGTCGACCATGGCCTTACAAAGGGGGTAATTTTCCTCCCATGCAATAAAACCATCGATGCAGCAGGAGTAGCCAAGCTATTTTTCAGACATATCTTCCCCAGATTCGGACTCCATGACCGAGTCATATCTGATAGAGGACCCCAATTTGCATCTGCATTCGCTAGGGAACTTGCCCGGCTCTTACAATATGATTTAGCCTTATCAACAGCCTATCATCCTCAAACCGATGGAGAAACTGAACGAGTCAACCAAGAATTGGAAACCTATCTCAGAATCTTCTGTGATGGAAACCCTGTTAAGTGGCACGATCTCCTTCCAATGGCTGAGTTCGCTCACAATTCTGCCACCCATTCGGTCACCAAACAAACCCCCTTCGCACTCATGATGGGATACGAGCCGAGAGCTTACCCCGCTATAGGAAAAATGTTCCTCCCAGCCCTCGAATCCCGAATGACTATCCTCGACAACGCCAGAAAAGAAGCCAAAGCTGCTCACGTCTCCGCTCAACTACGACAAAAAGAAAGAGTCTGGTCTAAATACAAACCTTTCAAAATCGGAGACAAGGTTTGGTTAGAAGGAAAAAACCTTAGCATTCCCTATCCATCCAGGAAACTCGCCCCCAAACGAGAAGGACCCTTCGAAATCGAAAAAGTAATCTCCTCTGTCGCTTTCCAACTCCGACTCCCTTCCTCCTGGAAGATCCACCCAGTATTCCACGCCTCCCTCCTCACCCCTTATATGAACATCCCAGAACATGGCCCAAACTTCCTCCGACCCCCACCACAGACTATACAGGGGGAGGAAGAGTATGAAGTAGAACAAATCTTAGCCCATCGCGGAACTTTCGGACGAAGACACTATTTGGTCAAATGGAAAGGATATTCGTCGGCCGAAAATACTTGGGAACCGGCCATTAATCTATCTAATGCTAAAAATATACTATGGGATTACCAAGCCAGACACCCGGCCGCCTTCCCGCAGTAGGGAACCGATTCCTCCCGAAAGACCCTGATTCCGCAGTCCCGATTTGATACGATATCCTGGTCCGTGCACTGCCAACCGTTTCTATAAAAAGGGAGCTCTCGCCCCAAGGTTCTACAGCATTACAGCTCTTACTACCATCACCGCCCACTTAACCACCCTGCATCATTATGCAATTCTCAATTGATTTCTATGAAGTCCTCCTCGTCCTCACCACCCTCCTATTATTTTACATAGCTCATCTGCTCCATGACCTCGCGGAGAAGTCGAGGTTCTGGGCAGTAGAAGTACGTGTCTGGGACAAAGCACTGCTGTACCTGTCATGGGGTGACGGGTCTATAGAAGCAGGGCAAGAACGATAGTGGGTGGGGACCCCCCCATTGGGGACCTGGATCCAAATAGGGCGCTGATCACGCCACCTAGCCGACAACAACGGGTGGTAGCGCCACAGGACCGGAATTGGAGGGCGGTGACTGGACCGGAAGTGGAACACCTAGTGGATTCCCCGATGTTAAATAGGAGATGGGCGGACCCGGAATAACTAGAATACCCTTCCTCATCATGACGCGCCCAGTCAACCTTATCCCTATCCCCCCCACTCTGACTGATCCTCTCGAAACCTATCGGCAGGACAATCGAGAAGAGCTTGCTTATGCGGAGATTTACCGCTTCCATCGACTACCCAGACCAAGTCTGTGGGACGCTTTAGAAAAAGTGTTCCAAGACGTTCACCTCGTCCTGCTGATCAACTCGCTGCCCGAATTCGACCACCATGAGTTCCTTCCCCTCCTCCTCAATCTCTACCATCGCTACCACGCCTTCGCGCTACATACAGAGCATTTGCCAACCGATTCCATGGTAGCTGCCCCGTTCGCCCTCTCTCGAGTAGCCCTTTTCCAAATGAAAGACTATATCCTGGAACTCATCGTCAGGCATGGTATCATCACCTTCCTCCACCTACTCCCTGTGGAACCGATGCATTCTTTCATGTGGCCTATCCTACAATCACTCTCAGGACCTCAGGTCAGGGACTTTCTTGGTCCGGGATTCATCACTCATCCGCTCGCCCTGGGGAGACTCCGGAGCGATGATGCGAACCAACCCCCATTTACTCGCCCCGATCCCGTCGTGGCTATGTTGCCCAGCTCACGCCCTTCCACCACGGTTTCTGAGGAGGTGGCAGGAAGCGAATTCACACCCATCCGAGACAGAACCGGAACCCCATTCCCCAGAGATGAGGAACCCCTCCCCGTTCCACCTCCCCGCACTCGAATTGGATCCTGCCGAGCCGCTGCACATAGAAACGCAGACAACCACCTTCTCCAACCCCTCATTAACTCCCTCGTCGAATTCATCGCTCAACTCCCTGCTGGATCAACTCGCACCGCCCACTGTTACACGTGTGGAAATAGCGGACACTATCGCCCGAATTGTCCGGACTACACCTGCCCCATTTGCAGGGTATCGGCACCCGGTCACGCTCAATACAACTGTCCAGAATGTCGTTGCCGAATCTGTCATAGTGTGGCGCACCCTGTGGAAGCTTGCCCGCAGAATAGGCATACCCCTTCCCCTTCCAATGGAAGTCCGGCCTAATTCCACTTGGCGTATTCCAAGAGAACTATGGAACTCGGAGGCAGGGCCTCTGGTCTACTTTGGAGGTATTGTTACGAGAAATGCTACTGCCTTTCGACGACGGATACGCAGACCCACTTTGATGAGTTTTTCCCCTCCTTCTACGTATGCATTTGATATTGTGTCATCATCGGATAGTCATCTTCCGACGGGTTCAACCACCGTCGCTATGCCCCCAGTTTTTCCCCTTGATCGTGA
>JBBPTT010001298.1:0-11322 GCA_038094175.1 Boletellus aff. lepidospora | reverse complement strand
GTAGACTTCAATGGAGAGCCTAGTGAGTCCATTTGCTGGATCAAGGCCATGAAGGCCTACTTTCACATCAACCCTACCTTGTACTCTGATGATGAAGCCAAGATCCTCACCTGCCTCAATAAGATGAGCAAGGGATGAGGCATCTCCTTCTCTGAGATGTGGTATGACAGGATGGCAGATTCCTCCATTGCTTCCACTGAAAAAACCTTTGACAAATTCACCTCCAACTTTGAGACCACCTTCTTCCCTTTTGACATAAAGACTACCACTCACCTTGAGCTTGCCAATCTCCATCAGAGGTCCACAAAGACTGACGATGGTTTCCAAAGATACATCACTGATTTCCAGAACCTCACTGCCAAAGCTGGGATCACAGACAATGCGATGCTCATTTATATGATCACTGAAGGTCTAGACAAGGACATCACCACCCTGATCCTCTCTATGTCAACCATCTCTACCACCATCATTGAATGGGTAGAGAAGGCCAAGACTTTCCATACCCAAGTAGCTCACATCACTGCTCTCAAGAAAGGGAATCATCACCTCCAGTTCTTCTCTTCCCTCTCTCACTCCACCACCTCTGACCTGAGTGCCATGGATGTGGACACCCTCAGGGTGTCCAAGCTCACTCCAGTTGAATGAGCAAAATGTATCAAGGAAGGTCATTGCTTTCACTGCAGAAAGCCTGGCCACAATGCCCTCCAATGCAAGACCTTCCCTACCTCTAAGCCTCGCTCTCAGAATATCCAAACCACCTCCACCTCGATCCAACCACCAGCCCCCACCTCTATCGCTCCCAAGTCCTCCGCCCTTGAGTCCTACATGGCTCAGCTGTGCTCCTCTGGAAAGGAGGAGGGTGAAATCCTTCAAACTCTCAAGCTCTGCTTTGAAGAAAATGAAGGAGAAACTGTTGCTACTTTAGATGCTTTGGATTTTTGAATAGGGAAGCTGCCTCGACGTCTCACTTCCCTCATATACTTGTAGGACTACCCAATGAATGAACTGTGTGCCTCCTTGTTCACCTATGAGTAAACTCTCAAACCATCAACACCATTGCCCTTGTGGACAGTGGGGCAACCAGAAATTTCATTAATGCAAGCCTAGTCCCTCACCTTTGCTCAGGAATACAACCCCTCTCTCAACCCCTCACTGCCACCAATGTTGATGGAACCCAGAATCACAAGGGAACCATCAGATACACCATCTCCACCAAAGCCCTCTTTCCCTTGTTCTCTGACAACGTCAAACTCATGGTAACCTCTCTTGGGAAGAAACAGATCATCCTTGGGACCTCATGGCTGCAAAAGTGGAACCCCAGCATCAACTGGGTCTCAAAGACCATCATCATTCCACCCTCTCCACCCCACTCTGTCAATAAAATAACACTCTCCACCCAGTTGGCCCAACAGGAAGCTCCTAAGGAACAGGAGATTCCAAGGTGGTGCCAAGACTATGCAGATGTCTTCTTGGAGAAAACCTTTAATGCCCTTCCACCTCATCGACCCTATGATCATGTTATTAACCTAAAACCCTCCTTCATCCCCAAGATTGCTAAGGTTTACCCTCTTCACCCTGCAGAGAAGGTAGCCTGCAAGGCATTTGTGGAAGAAAACCTGAAAACTGGCAGGATCATCTCCTCGAAATCACCACAGGCTTCCCCCTTCTTCTTCATACCAAAGAAGGATGGAACCCTTCACCCATGCCAGGACTATTGCTACCTAAATGAACACACCATCTGCAATGCATATTGTTATGATCTTCGCTCTCTCGTCCACTTTATTCCTTCTTTCTATTGAGTTGCTTCACTACGCTGGCCCCTACAGGCTATTTTCCCTGGCCTTTAGTCATTTCCTCTTTGTCTTCGGCCCATCCTCTCTTTCTATTCATATCCTCTCGGATCTCACCACTTAGTTACCATTCCTGTACCTTGATGGTATCTTTCTCCTTTGACATCGATTCTACAACATTCCATAGGCTTTGATGCTGACTCATCTCCGTCTATATATACCTTTGCCACAACTTGTACTTTCTTTACACTTGTTCTACACAAATATACGTAGTTTTTTGTTGCTCCTCAGCCTTCGAGTATCCCTTGAATCCTTAGTCCCATCAAACCCTCAGTCCTTGAGCCCTGCTCGAGTCCTTTGTCTCCTTGTTCTCCTAGGTGGATAGGACACTGTGACCTCTTCGTGAGAGTCTGCCCTTCCACAGGTTGCTCAAATGACACTAGATGTGCGTTCAGCGTAACAAAAGAACAAGTGTCTCCCTCGCCCCTCCTCTCTAGGAGTAGGGCCACCCCAGCACCATGTCGCACTCCCACAGGAACCTCAGACCTCCCTCAGACTCCGAACCAGAGGACATCTCTCAGAACAACCTGCCCACTCCTCCCTGGAGCAACCCCTTCACATCCCTAGCCCCTCAGTCCTCAGCTCCTTCACCAAGGAGAATCACAGGGTCTTTGTTGACCAGCCCAGTCCACTGGCAGCTCACCCAGTCTCCCACACTCTCCCAGCTAAGCCTAGGCCCTCCTTCACCCAGACCACCCACCCCAGCACTCGTAGTTGCTCCTCCTGCACCAGTTCTCACTTTACCAGCACTCCCAACACACCCCAGCGCTCCAGCACCACCTCCAGTACCCATGACAACCACTCAGCCCGAACTCAAGGCTGCTCTTCCCCTTGACTTCTCTGGGGAACCCAGCGAGTCCATCCGATGGATCAAGGCCATGAAGGCCTGTTTTCTGATCAACCCCACTCAGTACTCCTCCAACGAGGCAAAGATCATGACCACTTTGAACTGAATGAGTAAGGGACGTGGTGTGTCCTTCTCAGAAATGTGGTATGACTGAATGGCTGACAAAAATATCTCTTCCACTAAGAAAACCTTCGACAAGCTCACCTCCAACTTTGAGTCCACTTTTTTCCCCTATGATATCAAAACCACTGCTCACCTGGAACTTTCCTCCCTTCGTCAAAAGTCCACTAAGATGGATGACAGGTTTCAGAAGTACATCACTGACTTCCAGAACCTCACCACTAAAGCTGGCATCTCAGACGACACCACCCTCATCCATATGATGACTGGAGGGCTCGACCAGCACATCACGACTCTCATCCTCTCCATGTCCACCATCCCTGACACCATCAACGGATGGATCGAGAAGGCCAAGACGTTCCATGCTCAGGTCACACGTATCAATGCCTTGAAAAAAGGCAATCACCAGACGTCCTTCTTCTCCTCCACTCGTACCGCCAGCACTCCCTCTTTGGACCTGAACGCCATGGACGTTGACACCCTCAGAGTAGGGAAGCTCACTCCAGAAGAATGGGCCCAATGCTTCCGGGAAGGCCACTGTCTCCACTGTAGAAAGAAGGGGCATAACGCAGGGAAGTGCACTACTTTCACTACCCCCTTCAGATCCCCTCGCCCTCATGATCCCGCCATGGTCGCCACCACTACCACTAGTACTCTGGCTCCCTCTTCCACCACTCCCCCAGTCCTCCCCTCCCCTCCCTCTGCTCTCGAAACCTACATGTCTCAGCTTCACTCCATGGGAAAAGGAGAAAGGGAAATCCTCCAAACACTCAAACTCTGCTTCGAACCTGGTGAAATGCAGATAGATAGCTTTGAGCTGGATTTTTAGATAGGGAAGCTGCCTCGACGTCATCCTTCCCTCATGTACTAGTAGGCAAACCCAATGAAAGAACCATTCACATCTCTGTTCACCTACAGTCCAACACCCAAACCGTCAACACAATTGCCCTCATTGTGTTACACTGAATGCACTCTTATGTCATTCAAGCAACCTGCAAAGGGGCGGACTCTCACGAAGAGGTCGCAGCATCCCTATTGCCTAGGAGAACAAGGGAAGAGACCGGGATCCGAAGGGACCTGGAGCTTTAGACTCAGAGAGAACTGAGGGATGCAGGGGAGTGACAAGAGACTACGTCGTATTGCATAGAACAAGAGTGAAGTAAATACAAGTGGTAGTAATGGTATATATAGGCTGAGATGAGTCAGCATCGAAGCCTATGGAACTTGGTAGAAGGATGAGATAAGCTACTACTATCAAAGCACAGCAGGTACCAGGTACAGGTGGTAACTAAGGGAAATAATCCGATATGACTCGGATGACACAGGAAAAGGAACCGAAGATAAACAGGAAGTGATCGAAGTGTTCAGAAAAGATGAGAGGACCAGCGCGATGAAGAGAATGAATAGAAACAAGGAAAATACGAGGAGCTAAGGAGAAAATCGTAACACATCAATAGTGGAGCAACCGGAAATTTCATTGATTCTAGCCTCGTACCCTTCCTCCGGTCTGGCATTCACTGGATGGCACAACCCCTCACTGCCACCAATGTAGATGGAACTCCCAATCGAAAAGGGATCATCAAATTTACCATCTCTGCCAAAGCCCTCTTCCCCTCCTACTCCAAGAACATCAAATTCATGGTAACTTCGCTTGGTGACAAGAAGGTCATTGTTACAGTTTTTCCTTTCTTTCCCTCGATAAGTCCCTCTCTCTCTCTAGTCGACTATGATGCCCACCGACGAACTCTTAGGATCCTTCCCAGTCAGCCGACCCATGAGACCTCGAACGGTTAGCCTGAAGATACCAGTCTTATCCATTCACATCGTCATCTCTTCACAACTGTCACACCTTCACCATCTCACTATGATGGTAACCATGCACAGCCCCATAACCACCTGTTACGCTGAACGCACTGCGAGTGTTGTTCAAGCAACCTGTGGAAGGGCGGACTCTCACGAAGAGGTCGCAGCGTCCTAACCACCTAGGAGAACAAGGGGGACGAAGGGCTCGAGAGTTACTCGAGGACTGAGGGCTCAGAGGGACGAGGGACTCGAGAGGTATCTCGAGGACTGAGGGGTGACACAAGAATGCGTAAGATTGCGTAGAACAAGTGTAAAGAAAGTACATGGGTAGCAAAGGTATATATAGGCAAGGATGTGTCAGCATCGAAGCTTATAGAACGTTGAGGAATAAATGACTAAGTGATCAGTGGCCATCAAGGCACAGGAACAGTAACTAAGGGATAAGATCTGATAGGATCGAAATAGAAGAACGAAGCAGACCAAAGACAAAGAGGTAATGAATAAAACCAGGAGAGAATGCCCCATATGGGCCAGCATAGCGAAGTGTTTCAATACAGATGAGGAATAAGGACGAAGCGAGAGAAAAGATCGTAACACCACCATCTTTTGATCCCCTGATTCCATCTCTGAGACTGCACATTGATGTATCAGTCACCCTAGTTACCCTTGACTCATCCTGACTCATCACAGGCTGTACGCACAGCCTATCCCAGTACTATATAGTCGACCCCAACTTGTACCATAGTTTCCCCAGCTAGTTCTACGCAATCTACGTGTAGTTGTCTGGCCTCCTTGAGACTGCTCGTTGCAGTTAGAGAGATCCTTTTGTGTGTCTTCGCACTACACTTTGAGTGTGTGCTTGATCAGTTGCTTTCATTGGTTCTGGACTTAGTGTCGAACCTTTGACCTTGCTGGATAACTCCACGCAAGCGTAACAGTCATCCTAGGAACCTCCTGGCTGAACAAGCAAAACCCCAACATCGACTGGATCGCCAAGACTGTCACTATTCACCCCCAGACTCCTCTCTCCCTTGATAAAATCACCCTCTCCACCCAACTCGCACAGCAAGAAGCTCCTAAAGAACAGGAAATCCCAGAATGGTGTAAGGAATACACTGACGTCTTCTCCAAGAAGATGTTCAGTATTCTCCCCCCACATCGACCTTATGACCATGTGATTGAGCTAAAACCATCATTCGTCCCAAGGATAGCCAAGGTATACCCCCTCAACCCTGCTGAGAAGGAAGCCTGCAAAGCCTTCATCGAAGAAAACCTCAAGACTGGTTGAATCATTCCTTCCAAGTCCCCCCAAGCCTTGCCATTCTTCTTTGTCCCAAAGAAAGATGGCACCCTTCGCCCTTGCCAAGACTACCATTACCTTAATGAATTTACCATTTGAAATGCTTACCCTCTCCCCCTCATCGATGACCTCATCGATGACATGAAAGAATCCACCATCTTTACAAAACTCAACATTCGATGGGGATACAACAACATTCGACTGTGAGAAGAAGATCAGTGGAAAGCAGCCTTTATCACCCCTCTTGGGCTTTTCAAACCTACAGTCATGTTTTTTGGGTTTAACAATGCCCCTCCCACTTTCCAGAGTTTCATGAATCATATATTCACTGACATTCTCACTGAAGGTTGGCTAAAGATTTACATGGACGACATAGGCATACATACCAAGGATGACATCGACCTCCACCACCGACACACCCTTCAAGTGTTTCAAAGACTTTGAGATCACAACCTCTCACTCAAACTTTCTAAATGCTCCTTTGACACCCCAAAAATAGAATACCTCAGAATGATCATTGGCCAAGGACGAGTTGAAATGGATCCAGTCAAGCTGGCAGCTATTGCAGATTGGAAACCTCCCATCTCGGTCAAAGGAATTCATAGCTTCCTCGGATTTGCTAATTTCTATAGAAAATTCATCCCCAATTTCTCTAATATCGTTGCCCCTCTCGTCCTCATCACCAAAAAGGACGAACCCTGGCTATGGACTTCGCTCCAGGATAAAGCCTTCTCTACTCTCAAGTCCTCCTTCTCTTCCGCTCCAGTTTTGGTGCTCCCTGATCCCTCTAGGCCATTCTTCCTAATGACAGATGCTTGTTACGCTTGTGTGGAATTATCCAGCAAGGTCAAAGGTTCGACGCGAGTCAAAACCAATGAAAGCAACTAACTGAGCGCACACTCTGAGGTGTAGTGCGAAGACACGAGAGGTTCTCACTAACTGTGACGAGCAGTCTCGTGGAGGCCAGATAACTACACATAGATTGTGTAGAACTAGCTAGGGAACATGATACAAACCGGGGTCAACTATATAGTACAAGGATAGGCTGTGCATACAGCCTACGATGAGTCATGAGTAACTAAGGTGACTGATACATCAATGTGCAGCATCAGAGATGGGATCAAGGGATCAAAAGATGGTGGCTGCGAGGCTATGCGTGGTTACCATCATAGTGAGATGGTGAAGGTGTGACAATGTGAAGAGGTGACGATGTGAAGAGTTGGAATGGGTAATGGCGAAGTAGACATCCAATGTCTACTGGCTTGGTTTAAGCTACAAGGATCCTAATGGTTTGTCAGTAGTCGTCATGGTCGAGATTTGGAAATGGGAGGACTTATCAAGAGAAGAAAAAGGAAAAACTGTAACAATGCTTCTCTCCTCGCTGCAGGAGCCATCCTCCTCCAAACTGACGTTAATGGTGACCCCCATCCTTGCACCTATTTCTCTAAAACCTTCAGTCCTGCTGAGCGAAATTATGACATTTATGATAGAGAACTTTTAGCAGTTATTCTTGCCTTGCAAGAATGGCGACATTACCTCCTCAGCACCCCTCACTCCATCACCATCCTCACCGATCACAAGAACCTCTCCTACCTCAAGGACCCTTGAAAACTCTCTCGTCGGCAAGCTCGCTGGTCCCTATTCCTTCAGGACTTCAACATCACCTGGAGGGTCACTCCCAGCACACAAATGGGACTGGCTGATGCTCTCTCACAACAGGATTCTGTGGACACCTCCCTTGACAACATAGCTCCCATCCTCCCGGAACCCGCCATTATCACAGCCTTTGACCTTGCACCAGCTGACAAAATCTCTGCCTCCTCCCCTTCTGATCCCTTGGTCCTCAGAGCAGTTAACACCCTCAAGGATGGTTCTCCTCTATTCCCTCGCTCCTCCCTCTCTGACTGGTCCCTACATGATGAGAAACTGTACTTCAAAGATCGCCTCTACGTTCCTCCAGAGGCTCGCTCTGACCTTCTCCACTCTCTCCACTCCTCCCCCACCTTGGGTCATGCTGGACAGTTCTGCATCAAAGTTCTAGTGGAACGGGACTATTGGTGGCCAGGCCTCACCACCTTCATTAAAAACTTTGTCGCTGGCTGCATCCTTTGCCAGCAATCCAAGGTTAACACCCATCCCACTGTCCCTCCACTTAACCCTATTCCTTCGACCTCGACCCTCCCCTTTAAGCAAATCTCCATCGACCTCATCACTGACCTCCCCTTATCTTCTGGTTTTGATTCTGTCATGGTCATGGTTGACCATGGCCTTACTAAGGGGGTAATGCTGCTCCCTTGTCTTAAAACCATTGATGCCACAGGAGTCACTAAATTATTTTTCGACAATGTCTTTAAACATTTCGGCCTCCACGACTCCATCATCTCAGACAGAGGCCCCCAATTCGCCTCAGCCTTCGCCCAAGAACTCACAAGACTCCTCCAATATGACCTACGCCTTTCCACCGCCTACCACCCCCAAACCGATGGTTGAACTGAATGGACCAATCAGGAACTAGAAACGTACCTTCATATTTTCTGCACTAATAACCCCCTAGAATGGACTGATTTCCTAACAACCGCAGAGTTCCACCATAACTCCGTCCCACACAGCTCCACCCGGAAATCACCATTTTCCCTCCTCCTGGGTTATGAACCCCAAGCCTACCCTGCCCTGGGTAAAACATCCCTCTCTGCCCTTACTGATCACCTCTCCTCCCTAGCCAAGGCCAGAGAAGAGGCCCTTGCAGCCCATGACTCTGTCCGCCTAGCCATGACTCGACATTCCACTCGTTCTTTCTCTCCCTGGAAAGTAGGGGATAAAGTTTGGCTTGAAGCCACTAATCTCTGCTTCCCAGACCCTTCTAGAAAACTCGCCTCCAAACAGCACAGACCCTTTGAAATATCTCAGGTCCTATCACCGCTCACATATCAACTCCGCCTCCCCCCTACATGGAGGATTCATGACATTTTCCACACCTCACTTCTATCTCCATTTAAACAAACTGATGCACATGGCCCATCATTCTCCAGACCACCACCCATGCTGATTGCTGATGAAGAGGAATACGAAGTCAAGGCACTCCTTGCACACTGGGGATCCCCTGGCCGATACAAGTACCTGACCACATGGAAGGGTTACAGCTCATCAGAAAACACCTGGGAACCCGAAAGCAATCTCCGTCATGCCCCCCTTCTTTTATCCAAATATAAAAAAGACCATCACCTACGATAGACCTTAATGTACCTAGTTCTCTGCCCTTTTATTTCCCTCCTCTCTCTCCTCCTCTTCATCTCCCTCCTTGCCGCTTTCTTCACTCTCTATTGGTTCTACACTTGAGTCTTCCTCACCATGTCTATCCCCACTTCTCCTCGCTCCTCTGCTTCTTCTTCTATCTCTGCTGCATCTGTTCGTCATTCCACCCTTCACAACATACCTGTCCAAGCCATCCACCTCCCTTGCCTCTCCGCCCATGCTCTTTACTCCGCTATTCTTTCCGAACCAACCCTTGTCCTCGCCCTCAAAGCCCTTCCTCTATACATTGAGGACAAGATATCTCAAGAACTAGTATGCTTATTCCACAATTGCACTCGTGCTCAGACACTTCATTTTCATGCTGCTCCCCTTGACTGCCCCATGGGTTATGGTCTCCCTTTGCAGTTGGCCATCAACCATATCCCTGAGTGAGTATTGTCTATTCTTCATTTACACAGTTTCCATGTTTTTGTCTCCCAATTACCCCTTGACCCCGTTTACCCTTTGTTCAGTACCATTTTTGCTAGCCTACCAGTCTTCGACCAAGATGAGTATGTCTCTCGGGTCGTAACTACCCATCGCCTTGCACTCCACTCTCAACAACCCTCTCCTGATGCCCCCCATTCACCTATCTTGCCTGTTCGCATTGCCACTCCCACTTCTGCATCCCCCTCTTCCATAGAAGGGACCACTCTTGTCGAATCCCAACCTATCCCGTTGACCCCTTCCTCATCATCTGAGGACATTGACAAAATCGTCCACATGCCTCCTAGCTTGTACCTCGTTGCTCTCCATAACGGCACCACCATACTCTCCTTGCCCACTAGAGTCCTCCCTCATCCCTTTCGGCCTACTCCAGCCACTCCTACCTCACGATGTCACAATTGTTGTGAATTGGGACATTACGTACAGGACTGCCCTCGATACTCCTGCTCCCACTGCCACCAGTTCGCTCCAGGGCATCATGCGCGAGAGTGCCTCTCCACACAATGTGGCGTATGTCGATACTGGGGACATGCAAATCGCATCTGCCCCACTTGTATTTGCTCAGGCTGCGATAGATCTGGTCACGTACTCGACGACTGTCTGTTTGAGCATCTCACTCCTGTACAGGCTACCTCCATCTTTGGAGGAGGGTTGTCTTCTGAGAATTGAACCTGGAGTTCAATTGTACTGTGGGGGTAATGTTACGATCTTCGCTCTCTCATCCACTTTATTCCTTCTTTCTATCAAGTCACTTCACTATGCCAGCCTCTACAGGCTATTTTCCCCAGCCTTTAGTCATTTCCTCTTTGTCTTCGGCCCATTCTCCCTTTCTATTCATATCCTCTCGGATCTCACCACTTAGTTACCGTTCCTGTACCTTGATGGTATCTTTCTCCTTTGACATCGATTCTACAACATTCCATAGACTTCGATGCTGACTCATCTCCACCTATATATACCTTTGCCACAACTTGTACTTTCTTTACACTTGTTCTATGCAAATATACATAGTCTTTTGTTGCTCCTCAGCCTTCGAGTATCCCTTGAATCCTTAGTCCCATCAAACCCTCAGTCCTTGAGCCCTGCTTGAGTCCTTCGTCTCCTTGTTCTCCTAGGTGGATAGGACGCTGTGACCTCTTCGTGAGAGTCTGCCCTTCCACAGGTTGCTCAAACGACACTAGACATGCATTCAGCATAACACATATCCTTTGCCTCTCATCTCTGACCTCATCAATGACATGAAGGAATCCACCATCTTTACCAAGTTAGATATTCGCTGGGGATACAACAATATTTGAATCCAAGAGGAGGATCAGTGGAAGGCAGTGTTTATCACCCCACTTGGACTATTTGAGCCTACTGTCATGTTCTTTGGATTTAACAACACGCCTTCCACCTTCCAGAGCTTCATGAATCATATTTTTGCTGACATCCTTGCTGAAGGCTGGCTTAAAATCTACATGGATGACATTGGTATCCACACCAAGGATGACCTTCCCCTACACCATGAATGTACCATTTGGGTCTTCGACCACCTTAGGGAGCATGGATTATCCTTTAAAATTTCAAAATGCTCTTTTGATACACCTAAGATGGAGTACTTGGGCATGATTATCAGTCAAGGAGTTGTAGAAATGGATCCAGTTAATCTGCCATCAAAGACT
>JBBPTT010001297.1:0-11323 GCA_038094175.1 Boletellus aff. lepidospora | reverse complement strand
GAATACTAAGCAACATGTCTCTATTTTGGAGGATGATCTGCTTCAAAGCATGGAGAGTTCAAGGATTTCTAAGAAGAGCACTATCTTTCAATGAGATAATGGTTCCAAGTACACTCCAAAGTACTTGATATTGGCTCAGTTCTCATGGAATCAAGCTATTTGATGTTCCAGCTCAATCTCCAGACCTAAGCACCATTGAATAGATCTGAAAAATACTGAGAAAAAGCTCAACAGCTATCCATGGATTTTGAGAGGAGAATTGGAAATTTGAAAGATAACTTCAGTGGAGTGGAGTAAGATTGATAGAAAGCATGCCTAGAAGGATCAATGCAGTGATACAGGGCAAGGGAGGCACACTAAGTACTAAAAGTCCAGATTTGAAATCATGCTCAAATAATTGTCCCAATGACAAATCATTTTAAAATGGCTATATCTCAGTACCATGACAACTGAATCACATGATCAATGCAGGGTTAGAATGCCAAGAGCAGGTACTATCTTCCATCCTGCAAATGTTTGGTCTTATTTGTCCTGTATCTCTGGCAATTAACCTATTTGTCCAAAATGCCACCACATTGGGACAATTTTTTGAGCCACTGTATGCAGGTCACACTGGCTGCAAATGTAATCACCCTTGATATGTCATACAAAGTTCATATTAAGACAATGCTCTTCACAGGCTTTAAGACAGCATATTACCAGCTACAACAAGACTTTGGAAGTCACATGCTACTGAGCTACAAGCCAAGATGAGCCATGTTCTCAACATTGATGTTGTCTTGATCAGTCCCTGCTCTTATTGCCAAATCTGCTATCTTGCAATATTTCTTGGTAGCAGGAATACTTTTGAACTGTTTCATGAGAACAAGAATACGTGATGTGGATGGTGGTCTGTCAGATTTCAGAAGTGTTTCCAAGACCTCAGAGAAATATGGATGCTTGGGGTCTGTTTCTGCAACAAGCTTGATGACCATGTAAAGATAGGTCATCACTGCTGGCATTTCACTTGGTGTTTCCTTGTCTGTGTCCTTGATCAGTTCTTTGAATAGAGAGTATGAATAGTCAACGATGGATGCTAAGAGTGTGTTGAACAACCAGGTAGTATGATCTGTAAAAGATCATGACTCACATGTAGGACTGTCCATTTGGCCCTGTCCTGTGAGCTTGACACGTTGCCTTTCTTGCCCATTGTCATCTTTTATTCCAGTCTCTTTGTGACTTCGTTTCAGATGGCTAGTGAAGCTGCTACTGGCCCTGGTGCTGGCTTTTGCAGACACATCTGGGTTGGAAACAGACATGGAGTTATTATCATCATCCACATCCATAGAGTCTGAAAGATATATGAGAAAAAACTTGTGTGAATATGCATGGCTTACCTGACTCTGGATCTGTGTCTGATCCAGTCTCTTCAGGCTCTGGAATTTGGATAAGTATGATCTCATGCAAGATCATGCAAGATTGTCTCACCAGGCTTTCTGACAGGCTTCACTGGCACATGAGAAGCCTCTTCATCACTGTCCTCAATGATAGACCTGGACTGGTACATCTCTAGAAGGAATGGTCAGTCATGTAATAAGCTCTATTCCTTTTAAGACTCACTCTTTGGCTGAATATTAGAACTACTAGCAACATTGTGTTCCTTGTTTTGGTTGATCTTGTTCTTGATTGCCACAGGAAGAAGCATAGTGTGTTCTGTGGTTTGTAGAAACTCAGGTTAATAAATATTTCACAGAGAACTCCTTACTCTGACTTTGAGCCTCAATCTTGGTTGCTCTATCCCTGTAATATGACTGTCTGAAAACCTTGATCTCTTTGATTTTTTGCTTCTGAGACAACCTCTTGTTGACAAGATTGGTCTCCTCTGCCTGATATTCTTCCCAGTCTTGGGTAGAGTGGTCCTTGTATGATGGTGTGTTGTTGACCTTTGCAAGAGCAGTGCCTATCAACCGTTTCTTGTAGGTCTTTTCATTCTCTTTTGTCATCTCTTCAGGCATGTTGATGTGATACAAGTCATCCAGGACTCTGTTGTCTATCTTGTCCACAAAGTCTGTTGTAGGATTTTGTTTTCTATGCACAGCCAACTCTGAGTGGTATTTCAACACCTGAAATAGAATTTAATATTGGTTTCATCATAGGAGATTGCTTTAGACCTACACTCAAGAATGTTGCCAGAGACTCTTTCACTGCAGGAATTGCACACTGGTCAAATCCAAGGCCAAGGTTTGTAGACAGTGCAATGTCTGTGATCCGTTGCATCTTTTCTGTGTTTGCTTCCCTAAGGTCAACAACAGATGCTATGCGAGCAGCCTTGTTGCCCATGGATTCCTTTTCAGATATCTGCATGACACCAATCTTTGCCACCAGCTTGTTCTCATATTTGATTTTTGGTTTTGTATTGATGGCATCTGGCCAAGACCAAGTTCCTAGTCCACGACTTTCCATCCATTCATCAATCACTGCCTTCAAGAACACACGAATCTCCCAGTTGACCTTTTCACCAAGGATACATCTCCTGTTCAGAGTGCTTCTAACCATTGGAAACATCTGAGACATCAATGTTGGTATTCTTTTGATGTTTGAACTCTTGAGCCAAGGGAAGGAGGTATGACGAAGAGCATAGTCCATTGCTTTCATGAAGGTGATTTTGTAGTCTGTAAGGTGCTCTGTGCTGAACATCTCCAGTTCAGGTAAAGTGACTAGAGCATGGCCAGTATTTATCTTGATGCCTTGATTTAAGACCTTGGTACGAGAGGTCTTGATGAAAGCACCAATAAAAGCAATGAACTTTTTGTCCTGGGATGTAGCAATTTCATCTGGATTGGGTTTGAACTTGCTTTGTTTTGTGTACAGCCCAACTTTCTGCAGACAGGCTGCCAGCTCTCTCATGTGAGTCCTGCGGTTGCTCCATAGAAAGTTGTATAGCTAGATCTTTGATCAGATTGCATGATCTATCATGAGAACATGTCACTTACCATGTGTATGTCTTTGATGCCAAATTTAACCCAAGCCAGATGTTCTAGACCTCTGAGATCATCTGACCAGATAGAAGGTTGTTGCTGAGCTCCATAGCTGGATAGAGGCTCAATCCAGTATACCAGCTAAGATAACTTTTGAAAGAAGATCACTGATGTGATAGGATGTTGGCCTACCTCTCTGATTGCAGGTTCTATATTGACCATCTGTTGTCCCAGAGAAGAGAGGAAGTTTCTGTTTGGGATAGGATAGAACTGGAACAGGTGATTTGGATATAGGTTTTCCATCAGACCATAACGCAAGGCCTTGAGTTTGATGGGCATTGATTCTCGAACATCCACAAGAACCTTGTTATTTGTCTTGTTCAAGGGTTTCTCAGCCTCCAGTTGTGCAAGGATGATTAGTTCTTTCCAATATTCATCCAACAAAGAAAGATAGGTCTTTGCATCATCATCTTCAATACAGCCAAAATACTCAATCTTTTTGACCAAATCTTTCTTGTTGCAAAACTTCTCCATATAAATGTCTGTCCACTTGGAGAAGTAGGTATTGCTGAGATACTCATAGACTTCTTGAAGGACAGGTTCTTGCTTCTCCTTCAACAGCTTGATATACTGTGTTTTGAATGTTGCACAGATCATGTCCTTGGTTGTCTGTTCAAGAGCAACATCTTGAAGCTTGATGGGAGAGGCTAGAAAGTCTAATAGCTTTGTACAGTTATCCATCACATAAATCATGGCCTGTTCAAACACATGAGCATAAACAAGAGGACAGTCAAACACTCAACTCACACCTCCAATGGTAGTACACCAAGATTTAATCTGTCGTACACTGAGGCCACCAGAGTTGGCCTTTCCCAAGGACCTAAAGTGAGGGTAGCGGAATAATTGGAAGACTGACCAGAACAGTTCATGGTCTCTGAGAATATGTCCCAGTGGAGACTTGTATAATTTCTTTACACGTGTCAAAGCAGAGTCAATATAGCGTTCACGCTCCTTCTTGTCTTCTGTCTGGATCAGGATGTTCATGATCATATTGAGCATGTCTGTCTCAGAGTCATCATGGACTGGAAGGATCTTGTTTGCTGATAGATGGTGTTCAACAAATGCATGGGTCTCCTCTTGACAAATCATCTCTTTGGTTCCACATGCATGTGAGCATGATCTCATACAAGATCATGCTAGACATTTACCTAGGTCTAGGAACCTTGCTAACCATACACCTTCCCTGTCAATCATTTTGAACCCCTCTTCGACCACATTCTGATGACCTTCTCTCTCAGGTATTGACATTGGTTCATTCTTTTTCTCCAATACATCCTTTGAATGCTTGTACTTGTGGTAGGTATCTGTAATCTGGGAGTGGTCGCGCATGTATGTAAAGCGGTGATTGCCATTGTATAGAACACATTTCGACGTTGGAGCATTGTCTTGCCACCTGATGTGATTGGAGTATATCCCTTCAGAGATGGGCCGAAGAGTATTGAGCTTGATGTCAGATGCATTGACTCCAATATCAATCGCATTCTGTACCACTCTGTTCTTCAGTCCATTTTCAGTGATTCCAGAGATGAATATCTTCATAAAGTCAGAGTCAATGCGACGGATGTTTATCTTCTGACGCTCAATCTTTGGGCCTCGTCCCAGGTCATTGTCATCCATTACAGTGATCAGGCCATATCCCAGAGTGGCTTTCTTTATGAGATCTTCAGCTGCCTCAGTGACCTCCTGTGCAAGGAACTTTGTGGGAGGTTTGATGTTTGGAATCTTGATTATACAGCTAAATCAGTCTCTATGCTAAATTTTCACATGTCTGTCCTTACATAGTTTTTGACCTGATCAGAGATAAATATCAGATCAATGACATGATCTCATGAAGGAACATGCAACTTTACCTTGAGCTTAGTTTTAGGCTCTTTGGTCTTGAATGAACTTCTAGCCTCTTTGGAATGCTCTGTCATCTAAAGCACATCAAAGAACAGGCTGATGGAATACAATCAATTGGACCTACAACAGTATCCAAGCCCATAGATGTCTCATTCTCCCCACTCACATCTTCCTTGTTTTCTTCATCTTCATCACTGTCTTCTCCTTCATCCATATCCTCTTCATTCTCCCACTCACTGTCTTCATCTTCATCACTATCACTGAGCACAGCTTTTGCTTTTCCTTTGCCCTTGTTGATTCTTGTGGTCTCAATCTAACAGACCATACATTCAAGCCATGACATCATATATGATGATACATACCTCATTTGTGCTCTGCTGGTCTGTGTCTGACCCTTCAGAGCTTTCTGGGCTCTCCTAATTGTTCAAGTTATAATATGATGTGACATGAGATCATGCTTGACCCTTACCTGTTGACCATCCTGTTAGGTCAAGGCTTGTCATGACTGACAAGCATGTGTAGGTTGTGAGAAATACCTACCTGTTCCAAGTTGAGGCTCTCTCCCACTGGCTATATATACCAATCAGAATTTCCTACTTGTTTACAGATAATAGAATTCACCTCAGTGTCAATACTCATCTGTTTAGCACATGTTCAGCTTTCATGTTCTCATGCAAGAACATGTTGCACAAGCTTACATGATTTTCAGGATCAGTGGCATGCATTGTATCCTGAATATGAATGGGTTATCATGACTAGATGTCTAGATCACCTTGATGAATGTTTCTCTCACCTCAGTAGTGGCATTGGCTTGGTTGATTGTACTAGCTAGATCCTGTAGATAGTGAGTTGACATGATCTCACACAAGATCATACAAACCAAAAACAATGCATTTTTATTGAAAACTCACAGCCATAGCATGGACTTGGTTTGTTTAGTGTTGTTTGTGCTTGTCCAAATGGGGAAGGTTATGGTTCAAGATCAAGATGTGTGGTGACATAGCCACTAGATTTACTGGCCTTATATAATGGAGCTATGCCCCATACTTGATATTTTTCTCACTTAGCTTGTAAATTACTTATCTTATTCTACTTTGATCATGTGATCCTGGCATGTAGACAAAAATGGTTACTCCTATTCTCATGATCATCACCATGTAGTTTTCATGAGAGAGTCTCACCAATGACAGTGTTTGCAAGTAAAATTAACTTTTGAACATAGTAAAGAAATATAACATGGTTGGCAACCTTTCTAGATGTTGGTGGAAACACTTGAAAGAATTCCTGCAGACACTCAATTTCTAGATTATACATGAATACATTTCTGTTAGAGTTAAATATCAGTTAAAAAATATTTCGATTGTTTTGAAAAAATTCAGAGAAAATTGTGTTGAATGATGGCATTGCTAAAACCCTCATTGCAAACAAGTTTTAGTCTTCCCACACCCCTCTTCAATCACACAGGGTGAGCATATGCCATGATTCATGAACATGGCTTTATATTGAGATTCTTAGCAACAATCTTAAGAATTAGCAGAGAAGGAATGTAGGAACCCTGATACTCAACACTTCACTCAACTGTTTCAGTTGTCACTGTTGGTGGCAGTTGTCTGCACTGCTGTTGTTTCATCCACTTGCTGGCTTTGGCAGTGAAAACAAGCCTGCTGGAGCAAAAACCATGTGGGTTTACAGCTCCACTGTGCAAGCTCTGACTCCTGCAGACAAAGCATGTGAACCACCTGCTCAAAACAAAGCAATACTTTGCTTGGGTGTGTCACTACTGTCGCTTGTGTCTGCTAACCATTGCTAACATGCTCAAGCTTGCTCACCCACCCAGCATGACAATGACAACAACACCATCAATGGCACAGGTGAGTGACCACCCTGCTTGCACTCACCTCACCTCACTGTAGTTGACCACAACCCCCAGCCCTATGTGTGCTCCAGCTCACCACCCACCCCCTGCCACTAGTGCCTGCCATGTCACAAATATGGCAGGTGTATCTCCTGCATCCCAGCTAGCCTGTTGTGTCTCAAACATGACAGGCATCTTTTGGTATGTTCCACCTCTGTTGTGTGCCCTGGCTCACCACCCATCATATCTCAAATACAATGGGAATTTTTTTGGTACATTCCCCCTCCATTATGTGCCCCACCTCACCACCTACTGCCTGTTGTGTCACAACACAACAGATGTGTCTCATGTGTCCCAGCTGTCACCACCCATCCAACCACCACTGGCCACCAGGATGATCCACAGGACAACTGGTGTGCATGGTAGATCCACCACCAATAGGACAACAAGGAAGGCAGGGTGGTGCAATAGTGCAACCACCACCCACCACAGCAACACAATAGGTGTGCATGGTAGGTCCACCACCCACAGGGAAACAAGGCAGGCTGGGCAGCACAACAGTGCAACCCACAAGCACCACCCAGGATGGCAAGCAGGGGACAATGGTAGGGGCACCACCAGGAGCCAACAGACAGGTATAACAGTAGGTGCACCACTGACAGGACAGCCAGTAGGGTGGGGACAGCACAATGGTGCCCCTCCACCAACCTGGGCAACAGGTGAGAGCTAGCTGGGATGACAAGCAGGGGCACAATGGTAGGTGTACCACTAGGGGTGTGTCCACCACCAACAAGCAATGATGATGATGCAGGCAAGGGCTGTGCAATAGCACACCATCACCATACAGCAACAATGAGATGGGTGGCAGTGATGAGTGCACACCTGCATCCTGTTATGCTGAATGCATGTCTAGTGTCATTCAAGCAACCTGCAGAAGGGCAGACTCTCATGAAGAGGTTACAGCATCCTATCTGCCTAGGTGAACAAGAAGATTGAAGGTCTTGAGGGATGCTCAAGACATGAGGGACTTAGGGACAAGGGATCTTTGGAAGATCAAGTCTGAGATGCAACAAGAGACTGTGTATTACTGCACAGAACAAGAGTAAAGAAGGTACATGTGAAGTAAAGGTATATATAGGTAAGATGAGTCAGCATCAAAGCCTATAGAACATGGACAAACAATGACAAAGGGAGAAACAGCCATCAAAGCACAGGAACTGTAACTAAGCTGACAGATCTGAGAGGATCTGGATCAAAGAAGAAGATGGACCAAAGATAAAGAGAATATGACAGAAATAAGGAGAAAATACACCATATTGGCTGGCATAGCAAAGGGACTTGATACACAGAAGGAATAGAGTAGACAACAAATAAAAGATCATAACATTACCCCCATTGTACAGTTGAACCCCAGGTTCAATTCAAAGAAGACAACCCTCCTCCAAAAATGGAGGTAGGCTGTGCAGGAGTGAGATGTTCAAACAGACAGTTGTTGAAAACATGACCAGATTGATTGTAACCTGAGCAAATACATGTGGGGCAGACTCTATCTGCATGTCCCCAGTGTTGACATACACCACATTGAGTGGAGAGGCACTCTCTCACACAATGCCCTGGAGTGAATTGGTGGCAATGGCAGCAGGAGTATCAAGGACAGTCTTGCACATAATGTCCCAGCTCATGACAATTGTGACATCAGGAGGTAGGAGTGGCTGGAGTGGGACAAAAGAGACAAGGTAAGACTCTTGTGGGCAAGGATAGTATAGTGGTGCCATTGGGAAGGGTGATGAAATAAGTGGTGGGCAGCATATGGATGATCTCATCCAGGTCCTTGGAGGAGGAGGGGGTAGATGGAATGGGTTGTGATTCAACTAATGTGGTTTCCCCAATAGATGGAGGAGAAGAGGTAGGGGCTGGGGTAGCAATGTGAACTGGAAGGGCAGGAGAGGAGGTGTCTTCTGGAGAGGGTTGTTGGGAATGAAGTACAAGGTGGTGGGTAGATATGACCCAAGAGACATACTCATCTCAGTTGAAGACAAGTAAGCAAGCGAAAATAGTACTAAGCAAGAGGTAGATAAGGTCAATGGGTAGTTGGGAAACAAAAACATGGACACCCTGTAAGTGGAGAATGGACAGGACTCACTTGGGGATGTGGTTGATGGCCAACCAGAGGGGAGGCCATAGCCCATAGGGTGGTCAATGGGGGTGGTGTGGAAATGAAGGGTTTGAGCATGAGTACTGTCATGAAAGAGGTGCATGAGTTCCTGAGATATCTCATCCTCAATGTACAGAGGGAGAGCTTCAAGGGCAAGAATGAGTGAGGGTTCAGAGAGGATAGCAGAGTAGAAGGTGTGAGCAGAGAGATGAGGGAGATAAGTTACTTGGACTGGTATGTTGCAAAGAGTGGCATGATGAATAGAGGCAGAAGAAATGGAGGAAGAAGATGAAGAGCAAGGAGCAGTGGGGATAGACATTGTGAGGGAAATCAAGTGTAAAGCCAGTATAAAGTGAAAAAGGCAGCAAGGAGTGTAATGAAGAGGAGAGCAGAGAGGAGAGGAATAAAAGGACAGAGAACTAGGTACATTTGGGTCTATTGTAAGTGATGGTCTTTTTTATATTTAGATAAAAGAAGGGGGGCATGATGGAGATTGGTTTCAGGTTCCCAAGTGTTTTCTGATGAGCTGTAACCTTTCCATGCAGTCAGGTACTTGTAATGGCCAGGGGAGCCCCAGTGTGTGAGGAGTGCCTCAACTTCATGTTCTTCTTTGTCAGCAATCAGTGTGGGCAGCAGTCTAGAAAATGATGGTCTGTATGCATCAGTCTGCTTAAAGGATGATAGAAGCAATGTGTGGAAAACATCATGGATCCTCTGTGTGGGAGGAATGCAGAGATGGTATGTGAGTGGTGATAGGACCTGAGGTATTTCAAATGGTCCCTGTCTTTTGGAGGTGAGTTTCCTGGATGGGTAAGGGATGTGGAGGTTAGTGGTCTCAAGCCAAACCTTGTCTCCAACTTTCCAGGAGAAGGAATGGGTGGTATGCCAGGTCATGGTAAGGTGAGTGGAGTTGTGGGTGGCCAGAGCTTCTTCCCTGGCTTTAGCTAACAAGGAGAGATGGTCAGTGAGAGCAGGGAGAAATGTTTTACCCAAGGTGGGGTAGGTGTGTGGTTCATAGCCAAGAAGAAAAGAAAACTGGGACTTCTGGGTGGAGCTGTGTGGGACAGAATTGTGGTGGAACTCTGTGGTCATCAGGTAATTTGTCCATTCTAAGGGGTTACTAGTGCAGAAGATGTGAAGATATGTTTCAAGTTCCTGATTGGTCCTTTCAGTTTGACTGTCAGTCTGGGGGTGATACGTGGTGGAGAGATGGAGGTTGTATTGAAGGAGCCTTGTGAGTTCTCAAGCAAAGGCAGACACAAACTGGGGACCTCTGTCAGAGATTATAGAGTCATGTAGGCTGAAGCACTCGAAGACATTGTTGAAAAATAGTTTAGCCACACCTGTGGCATCAATAGTTTTGAGACAAGGAAGTAGAACTACCCCCTTTGTAAGGCCATGGTCAACCATAACCATGACAGAGTCAAAGCCAGAGGATAAAGGAAGGTCAGTGATGAGATTGACAGAGATCTGTTTAAAGGGGAGTGAGGAGGTTGAAGGGATGGGAGTGATTGGTGGAACAGTGGGGTGAGTATTGACTTTGGATTGTTGGCAAAGAGTGCAGCTGGTGACAAAGTTCTTTACAAAGGTAGTGAGGTCAGGCCACCAATAATCATGTTCCACAAGGACCTTGGTGCAAAACTGACCAGCATGGCCAGAGGTGGTAGAGGAGTGAAGTGAATGGAGGAGGTCTGAATGAGCATTGGGGGGAACATAGAGACAATCTCTAAAATAGAGTTTCCCATCATATAGGGACCAGTCAGAGAGAGAAGAGTGAGGGAATAGGGGGGAGCCCTCTTTGAGGGCATTGACAGCATGGAGAATGATGGAGTCAGAGGGGGAGGAGGTTGAAATTTTCTCTGCAAGGACAAGATGAAATGCAGTGATGATTGTAGGTTCTGGGAAGATGGAAGCAATATTATCAAGAGAGTTGTCTATGGAATCTCTTCAAGAAAGGGCATCTGCTGGGCCCATCTGCATTCCTGGGGTAACTTTCCCAGTGATATCAAAGTCCTGGAGGAGGAGGGACCAGCAATCCTGGTGACAAGAGAGTTTGTGAGGGTCCTTGAGGTATGAGAGGTTTTTGTGATTGGTGAGAATGGTGATGGAGTGAAAGTTCCTGGTTGTAAATATCATAATTACATTCTGTAGGGCTGAAGGTTTTAGAGAGGTATGTGCAGGGGTGAAGGTTTTAGAGAAGTATGTGCAGGGGTGAGGGTCACCATTGGTATCAGCTTGGAGAAGAACTGCTCTAGCTGTGAGGAGGGAGACATCAGTCATTAAGGAGAAAGGTTTAGACAGATCAGGAAGGGAGAGGATTGGGGCAGATGAAAATGAAGATTTTAATGTAGAAAAAGCTTTGTCCTGAAGTGGTGTCCAGAGCCAAGGTTCATCCTTTTTGGTGAGTAGGACAAGGTGTGCTACAATGTTGGAGAAATTAGGGATAAATTTCCT
>JBBPTT010001296.1:0-11350 GCA_038094175.1 Boletellus aff. lepidospora | reverse complement strand
TGTACTCGAGGCAGTGCTGCAAGTAAATTTAGATCCGATACGAGCTTAGACTAACGGACTTTTGTCGCACGTCGTACGGCACGAGATATGGTTCAGAGTCGCTGAAAACCAACCGCTTGTTTATCCACTTTTGACGTGGATCGCGGTCTGCTTTGTCTAAACGGCGTCCAGATCGTGGCAGCTGGATTCAGCGATATCCTCATCTGAGCCTGAAACATGATAGCCTGTCAGGAAGGTAGTCAATTACCTCTCGATCAGCTTACTTGACTGGATCGCAAATCTACCACGATACGCAAGTGGGCATACAAGTGCCAAACTTGAAGTATCGATGGAAGCCGGAAGGGGCGAATGATCCCTTTGGCGATAACGGAGGCGGGCGTTCATCTACGACTGGCCGGCTTTTGTGCTCAACATAGGAGGGGGGGAAAGCAAGCGTGAGAGACACACCAGCATGCCCTCAGGGCCCAGGTGTCATGAGTTGCCAAGATCATCAAGCGATTCGTGTCGGCAGTGCTTGGTGACACGAATGGTGGCAGACGTACGGCGCGAACGAGTATGGCTGAGCTGAACGAGGGCTATGCGGCACGAAAGGATACTGGAGGCGAATCGATCAGGCAGTGTGCAAAGGCAAAAATGAGGTGGTGGGCGAGGGTGTGGTGGTGGTGGAGAGAGGAATCGAGTGTGGCGGGAAGCGGGAAAGCGAACTCTGAGCAAGCGTGCAGGGTGAGGTCATGAACAAGCGCACGCGGCAAACGTGGCAAGTACTGGCAGTGCCTCACTCGATGCGGCTTGAAGAGACGATGATCTTCAAGGGCCATGGGTCCGCGCCCACGCGGCATATTCCCGAGGGGCTTCCGCGACTTCGTCGTACAGTCGTGTCCACCCTTTAAAACGGTCCAGGTAAGCGAAAATCAAAGCTGGACTTATCAAATTTGCGGCATCCATCTGAAGGTGTTGCCAGTCAATTTCATGCCTTGACACATGACATTTTCGCACCTAGGTCACAATATATCCACACAAGAAACCCTCTGACCTGATAACGACCCTGCTGAATAATGTTGACAAGATCACAGGGATTCCCGTGAGGTAATTACCGTCTCGCAGCGGCAAACCATCTGGATCCAAACTCAAACCTAAGGCCTCAGCCAAACTGTCCACGCACGCTGCATGGTCCAGCGCCCGTTATCTTTCTATCGACTTCCTGATCAACATCTTTAAGCCGATCGCTTACGTTCCCAAGAACGTAAGTTTATAATTGGGCATCGTTCGTAATCGACTCACGTACGCGGTGACCTCACGGGGCACATTGTCATATGGATTGCGACACAGTCGCCGAGCTTAGGACACAGTCGCACACTCAGGACACCACCTGTCCCATGCATTCTCACCCTTGTCCCTCGTAAAACGTAGTAGCCTGACAGTCGTTGACACGACAGGAAACGCGAGTGCATTAATGTTCAAACTCTCGGTGCTATTGGCTTGAAATGAACGCTTCCGATTACTTGATATCGCAATCAGCACCTGCATGGTGGCGGCACTTCCACGAACGTGTCGAGGTGCATGCTAGGGAACTGCCCGACAGACTGCGGCGAAGGCATGAATGGATCAGTGGGTTCGTGCTGGTTTGTAATTGCCATCTTCTGGAAGACCTGGCCACACTGCATGCAACACTCGTCAGGTGCGCTCACTTCCAATCCCGGCATCAGTGCCGACAGCCCGGCCGAAGTTTCCACACGCCGACTTCCGTTGGCGGCTTATCTCCCTCGCGCTTGGCAACCATGACCAAGCGCTGATGTGTTGCTCCATTGTGGCCTCACTTGTTCTCGGATTCACGTCCGCCTGCTGTTCGCCTCCCATACACAACGCTGGCGCACGTCTACACCCGAATAGGCTCGTCTATCGCAGATATCGAAAGAGCCTGACGTCTTCGCATGGATATGGAAAAGCGCATTCTTGGGAGGCGACAACATGAATTCTTCGCAGCCGTAGTTACTCGGCTCGTGCCAATGGTGGTTCCATACTGGTCCCTGGCGGGCGAATGGGATAGAGCGGTGAGCGTTTCAGAATCACGCTGAGATCTGAGGTGCATTGAACCCCTCCGTTGGCCGTGTACGGCGGCTTCCCTCCCTCCTGCTCGGTTCCCGCGCCAATAATGTACCAAGTTTAGCAGCCGGTGGCTCCAACATAACGTCACTCTCGGATTCTTGTCGCACTCATATTTACTCAGTCTCGCTGACTTCTTCTCCCGTAGATGACCAGAGTGCGCGCCTAGACCGGAATCGGCTGGGCTCTCCCGGTCTTATGCACGGGACGTAACCTAATATTTCGACTGCCGCAGGGATATAAGTTGGCACTGGTCCCGCAAGGTGCCACCTACACCTCGTCTCCCAATGGAGTGGCCCACCTCCCTTCCGCAACTTCCCGACCTCCCACAACTGTCCCAACTTCCGCAGCCTTCAGTTACTCAGCTTGCGGTGCTCGTTCCGGCCGCGTTGGTGACTGCTGAGGCCATTCGACGATACATTCGGAACCGCGTTGAAAGAAAAGGGCATCCTTTGCCCCCAGGTCCTCGTGGACTCCCGCTTGTGGGGAACACATTCTCCATCAGTAGCATGGAACCATGGTTAACTTACACCTCCTGGCGCGCCAAGTACGGTGGGTATAGCATATAGCAAACAATTTGCCTCGTTTTGATTGTTTTTTAGGCGATATCATGTATGCCCAAGTCTTGGACAACGACATTATCATCTTGAACTCGTTCGCTGCTGCGAAGGAACTGCTAGAGAAACGGTCGCAGATCTACTCCGACCGGCCCTACTTGCCCACCATCCTGCCGTGAGTGCGGCCTCTAAAACATATTCCAGTACATGGTATGCTGATCATTTGCATTCGGGATTGTACTAGATATGGACACGACTGCAACCTCGGTTTCACTCAGTATGGCACACAGTGGAGATTACGCCGGCGTATTGTCCATCAGACATTCCGCGCAGAGGCTGCTCTCTCCTTCCGCCCAATGCAGCTTCGCAGGGCACGTCAGATAGTCCTTAACTTGGTTGAAGATCCTAAGGAGTATCCGTTTTACTATTCAACGTAAGGGTCATCAGTCCCGTATTCCTGTGTTTGAGCAGTCTTGACGAGTCCTGAAGGTTCTCTGCCGCGGTGGCCATGTCTGCTGTCTACGATTACGAGCCACTACCTCGACAGGATCCTATGGTGACAGTCGTCAACGACTTCATCAAAGCCTCTTTGTCTGCGTTGGCATCAGAGAAGGCACTGCTGCTCAAGGTTTTCCCCTTCCGTAAGTGTTCGAGGTTGTATTCGCAGAGCCGTTGGGTGTGCTCACCTTTTCATCTACTGTAAGTGTTGTATGTGCCAACATGGGTTCCTGGTTTGTCTTGGATCAGACGCGAAGCCACGAAAGCGCACAAGCTGAGCGACAAGATGATTGACATGCCATACCAACTGGTCCAGAAGCGCATGGTAAGCAGTGCATGTCCATCTATCACCACAAGGGTGATGACGCCCAGTCTCTCTGCTACAGGCAGCCAAAGAAGACGTCGAACCTGACACAATGGTGTTCGACCATATCCATCGTATGCAAAAGATCGAGAGCGCTGCACGCCCCGAATACGAAAAGGCTCTGAAGTTTGCTGCTGCAACATCTTTCCTGGGTGAGAACGCAGTGGTACGAATGTCTATATGTTGAATCTCATTACTTTGTGACGTAGGTGCTACGGATACGGTGTGTAAGACACATCGTACGAGAGGCGTTTCTCTGACGAAGTGTCCAGACGAGCACGACATTGATGAACTTCACGCTTGCGATGGTGAAGAACCCCCGTGTGTGGAAACGTGCTCAGGCAGAGCTCGATGCCGTGATCGGAAGAGACAGGCTTCCAGAGTTTGAGGATAGGCCGTCCTTGCCATACATCGACGCGCTTGTGCGCGAGGCGTTCAGGTGGAGCCCGGTTGCACCTCTAGGTGAGTTCTCGACAATTGGCATTCTCGATGCATCCTTAAATATTCGAAAGGCGTCCCTCATGCTGCCAACGCCAGCGATATCTACGATGGCTACTTCATCCCCAAGGGTGGGTCTCAGAGATCGTGTGATTTACTTGTTGTAACTCTTGATTTACAGGGGCAACCGTCAGTGCAAACCTCTGGTAAGAGCACCTTGTTCTCGTTGGGACAATGATTTCTGAAATCTTGTGCCACAGGGCTATGTCGCGTGACGAAAGCCGCTACCCTGACCCGGAGGCATTCATTCCCGAGCGGTTCCTGGATTCTCAAGGGCAGTTGACGGACGACGACCCTACCAACTTTGTCTTCGGATTTGGAAGGCGCATCTGTCCAGGTATGGGAGTTACGTGCTCTCGTGGGAGCATCTCCTCTCATCTTTAACTTCGCTAGGCCGATACACCGCGGACGCCTCCGTTTGGAGCGCCGCTGCGACGATGCTGGCCACCTTGGACTTCAACCTGGCCAAAGACGAAAACGGTAACGAGATTGAATTCGAACCGAGGTTTACGGGTGGTATCTCACGGTGAGTCTCCATACGTTGTTTGCTTCCCTTTCCTGATTCTTACCAAAAAAAACGTGACAGTCACCCTGTTCGCTTCCCCTGTGGCTTGACCCTTCGTGCACACGTCACTCGGGAGACCCTTCAACGTGCGCTCGCCAAGTAGCGGGTGGCTAACTTTCTTGTAGTCGAGCGTGGTTGTTTAGCCTGTTTTGTCAAGGGTTCCGGTGCTGGGCATGCTCTATAGCTAGACGGAGACAGTCGGGAGATATGCGCGTTTATAGCCATACAGACCGTGTAATAGAGGAACGTGTTGTGATCATTTGTCCCAATCGAGTTTGGCTTTTTGAAGCCGTCATCCGTGCGAACCAAGAAAATATTCGCAGAGACGGGTCTTTTGCCGGTGGGTGTGTAGTAAGTCGCCGAAAAAAAAACAATGAGTTCCCGGAGCCGGCCCGTGCCTGCGACTGAGCGGCGCCCAGTTCCGACGTGCTCCGCAATACTATCCCCTCCAATAACTTCGGCACTCCCAACAACTTCGGCAGTTTCTTGAAACACTACATTCCACACAATTCTTTCATTTTCCCTGCAACAATACATCATATATACTGTATTCTGAGTAAATGCGAGCTTGAACGGGCGAAATCGAGTCAGAAATGAGCGAAATAGCAAAATGCTGGCTGTCACGCTGGATCATCACGTTCGAGTCACTTGCCGAATGGTGCCGCGACGGAGTTCGAAGCCAGATATTCGCATTGCCGAATGTGCTGATTCAGTCCTCACCGGCACGGGAACACTGGCAGTGTCGGGTCAATGGGCCCTCACGGGCTGCTTCGCTTTCGCAGGTCGAGCGGTCGAGGTAGCCAGCGGACAAGCAAGCATCGTTCAACCTCCGACCCGACTTACGAATCCTGGATACAGGCAGCAATACAAGGTCTTGCGAGCGGTCTTTACAAGTCTGTTTCTGCAGCCGCAAAAGCTCAGAATGTACGTTTCTTGGATTTCTCCTGTTTGTTTGTTAACCAGCCCTTTCAGGTGGCTCGTCAAACCCTCAGTGATCGTAAGCTTGGGGCACACGACTCCAAGGAGAACGCCAAAGTCAAAAGGCAGCTTTTGATGCCCACCAGCGAGGAGGTGCTTGTCGATTGGTGCAAGGCTTCATCATCATCAGTGAAGCCAATTCATCTATCAAAGCTTCGGGCACAAGTCAAGGACCTCACAGGCAAATTACATGCAGGAACGTTTCAAAGACGTTCCGCCCGAGCATAAGTGGAATTGGGATGAGAAGGGTAACCAGTAAGGGGGAGGAAGGAAAATTTTGAGAATGAAATATATCTATGCAACGGATGATCCCGATCGCTATCGTATTCACAGTGACAACTTAGAGCTTGTTACGATTATGGAATGTGTCAATGCTGCAGGTGCTAAGATGCCTCTTTGGTTTGTTCACAAGACAGGGCCACCTCCCAATATCAGATGTCTTGAAGGTCAGGTTGGTAGGTAAGTGCCAATGCTTATGGGTTTAAGTGAGTTTCTTACACATTACAGCATGTCATTTTCAGATTCTGGTTGGACAGATTGTGAGATTATGGCACACTGGCTAGAAAGCCACTTTGTTACTCATGCCTGGAAGCATTGCATTGACTTTGAGAAGCTGATCATCCTTTATCTTGATGGGCATGATTCCCATGAATTGAATGAGTTCAAAGCTATTGCTTTCAGGCACAATGTTATTGTTTGCACATTTCCATCAAAAACAACTCACAAGCTACAACCACTGGATGTTGGAGTTTTTGGCCCTCTTCAGCATGCATGGACAAAGCACTGCAGTGATTCTCTTGTGAAGGGTATTGAAATTGATTGTTATAATTTTATTCATGAATACATGAAGATCCATCATATTATGACACCTAAGCTCATTCAAAGTATTTTCCAGAAGACAGGTCTCTATCCTCTCAATCCATTAGTCTTCACTGATAAGGACTTTGCTCCCAGTTTTGCATCATCAAATTAGGTCCATGTTCCATCATCCTATCCACAGTCTGACATATCCAGGTCTTCTGTCCTTGTAGACAGTGATGTAGATACAGAAGTGGATTTGGAAGCTCTTCCTGCAGTGTCCTCACAGGCCATCCAAGATCCTTTGACAATGAGACAGCCCCTCAACAATGATATGGTCCAGAGTTGCTTACAAATGCAGACCAATATTTCACCTGAGAACAGTGCTGATGACTTGGAGCAAGTATGATACTCCAGCCAACAATTTAGCATGGCTACATACTCAAATTCCCCCATGTCCATTGTGCAGCTCCAGTCTCTTTCTCTCCAGTCTTTTGCCATCCTCATATCAACTCAAGCAGTAGCACTCTCCAAAGAAGATCTCTATGATGAGCTCTAGCAGGTATATCAACAAAACATGGCATTGCATGATGAAAGCCATGCTCTCTCTGAGAAACTTACAGCTGCAACCACCCACTGTACATTGGCAAAGAGAGAGTTATCTGATACTCACCTTGAACTTGACAATGTAAAAAAGAAGAAGCATCCACAGCACTCTGTCAAAACCTGATCATGATTTGTGACACTACCTGAATTGAAGGAAGACTTTGAGAAAGCAGAGGTGAAATGGCAAGAGAAGGAGAGAGTGGAGACAGAAAAACAGGTGAAAAAGAAAGTAGATGAGGACATATGTCTGTCACAGATTGAACATGACATTTGAAGCAAAACCTTTGAGCCACTTTTGACATTCTGCCACAAAGATGACTATATTGTACTGGCTGGTGTGCTTGGAATATCTCAGGATGGGGCTGTTGAAGATTTGAAGACTCAAATCAAGAACTACCTCAGTGATCTATCACATGTAGACATTACTGAGAACCCTTGATTTGCAGCACTACTCCAGCCAGTAGAGAAAACATGCACATGGAATCCAAACTCATCTCATATTGTGGCTGGAACCAAACCCAGTATGTTTCAATCTGGTGTCCATTGTAGATATGATAATGGTTGTGACTGTGTCACTGATAAACAATCTTAGAGTTTGTTATGCTGAGTGAACACTTGTGTCACTCAAGCAACCTGTGACTGGGGTGGACTCTTACTAAGAGGTCAACAGCATCCCGGACACCTAGGAAAGCAAGGAAGGGCTCCAGACAAGAGAGAAGAACAAGGGCTGGGACTCAGAAGGGGATCTGAGGACTTGAGGGACACAAGGCATGTGTATATTGTGTAGAGCAAGAGTGAGGATAATGTACATGGCAGCAGAGGTATATATAGAGTCATAGAACCCTATGGAATATGAAAGAAGTGGGGGCATGAGCCACTGTGGGAGAAGTGGCTGAGGAGAGTGCTGTCCAAGGGGATAACTAGAAGTAAAGAATATGCCCTCTCAGAGGACTTGAAGGACAGAGGAAGAGGGACCAAATATGAAGAGAAAATGGATGGGTACATATGAGTATGTAAAGCAAGAGGTAAGGAGTCTGGTGTCACTAATAAAGAGAAGAATGCAGTGAAAGAGGAGGAAAACTGTAACATTACCCTCTTTGCACACTTGAACTCCTGGTTCAAGACATCTCAGACAGCCTTCCTCCAAACAAGCTGGAAGCCTGTGCAAAAGTGAAATGTTTGAATGGACAATCCTCTCTGACATGTCCAGCTCAATCACAAGTTGTGCATTGTTGTTCTGGGCAGAATTGAGGTCCATGTCCCCATCAATGATAGAAATCACACTAATTGGTGAGACACTGTTGAGGAAGATGACCAGGGGCCCTGGTATGACAGTGGGAGCAGGCATAGAGGAGACAGTCTTTGAGGTAGTGGCCCAATCGATGGCAATGAAAGCAACTGGAGATGGGGGTGGCAGAGTGATGGTCCAGAGGGGACTCAATAACTTGAGTGGGAGCAGATAAGACCATCCTGCCATCTGGTAGATGAAAGACATGGGATTGATTTTGAGCTTGGATGGTTTCATCCACCTCTGAGGGGGAGTCTGATAAGGAGGACATCAATTCATGTAGATTGACAAGAGTAGGGGAGGTGGAGCAAGCAGGAGAAGGGAGAGGAGAGGAGATGCATTTGATGAGGGGCAGCCTGATGGAGATTGGGGCTTAGGAGGTGAGAGAGGTCTCAGAGAGTGAGGTGCAAGGAGGACAAGAGAGTGAGCAGACTTGTTCTATGTAAAGATCTCATTCAGGAAGGGAAAGGGAACAGAAGATACAATGGAAAGTAGGGAAGATGACCTGAGGAGGAATCTGGGAGATGAATACATGGAAGCCATGAAGGTGAGGGATGGATAAAACATTCTCAGAAAGATGATTGATATTGAGGTGAAGGGGAAGGCCAAATTCAGAAGGAAGGTCTGAAGGTACAGCTTGAAAATGTAGAGATTGAACCTGGGAGATATTGAAAAATAAGCATACAAGCTCTTGGGATATCTCATCCTCTTCATATAGAGGAAGTCTCTTGATGACCAAGACAAGGGTAGGGTCTGCCAGGATGGCAGCATAGAGGATATATGCTGCATGTCTAGGCAGGTAGGTAGGTTGGACCATTACTGATCGAAGAGGGGAGTTTCTGTGAGAGGAGGAGGAGGATGACGAGTGGGTGGACATATTGGAGAAGAGACTACACTAATGGGTTTACTTGGGGACAAGGGTCCAGTAGAGAGTGAAGAAGGTAGCAGTCAGAAGGATGAAGGCAAGGGCAGATGTGAGGGAGAAGAAGTGATATGTGAGCTCTGGCATATATAGGAGAGAGGAACGAGAATGAAGATGTGAGGAGGATCACAAGTGATGGGCTTTCTTGTATTGAATCAGCAGGTCCTGTGCATGACAGAGATTACCCTCAGGTTCCCAAGTATTTTCTGAGAGGCTATATCCCTTCCATGTGATCAGGTATTTGTAGCAGCCAGGGGAGCCCTTGTGTGCAAGAATAGCCTCTACTTCATATTCTTCCTTGTTGTCTATGATGTCAGGTGGGGGTCGGGCAAAGGAGGGACCATATGCTTCAGTTTGCTTGAAGGAGGAGAGGAGGGTAGCATGGAAGACATTGTGTATCTTTCAAATGGGAGGTAAGTGCAGATGATAGGTGAGTGGAGATAAGACCTGGGAGATCTCAAAAGGACCATGCCTCTTGGGAGTGAGTTTCCTGGAAGGGTAGGGGATGTGGAGATTGGTGACTTCAAGCCAAACTTTATCTCCTACCTTCCAGGGGGAAAATGAGCAAGTGGAGTGGTGAGTCATTGCCAGTCTGGCAGACTCATGGATGGCTAAGGCTTCCTCTCTGGCCTGGGAGAGAGAGGAGAGACAATCAGAGAGAGTGGGGAGGAATGTCTTTCCTAGGGCAAGGTAGGAGCGAGGTTCATAGCCTAAAAGGAGTGAGAAGGGCAATGTCTTGGTGGAGCTGTGGGAGACAGAGTTGTGATGGAACTCTGCAGTTGTCAGGAACTCAGACCAGGCACCAGGGTTATTGGAACAGAAGATGTAGAGATAGGTCTCAAGTTCTTGATTTGTCCATTCAGTTTGGCCATCAGTTTGGGGGTGATAGGCGGTGAAGAGGCAAGTGTCATATTGGAGGAGTCTGGCTAGTTCCTGGACAAAGGCAGAAGCAAATTGGGGGCCTCTGTCAGAGATAACCAAATCATGTAGTCCAAACCATTTGAACACATTGTAAAAGAAGAGCTTGGCTACTCCAGTAGCATCAATGGTCTTGTTGCAAGGGAGGAGAATTACCTCCTTTGTAAGCCCATGGTTGACCATGACCATGACAGAGTTGAAGCCAGAGGAAGGAGAGAGATCAGTGATCAGGTCAACAGAGAGCTGTTTGAAGGGCAGAGAAGAGGATGAGGGAATGGGGGAGACTGGGGGAATGGTGGAGTGGGTGTTAACCTTGGATTGCTGGCAGACAGTGCAGCCAGCAACAAAGTTCCTGACAAAGGTGGCAAGGCCAGGCCACCAGAAGTCTCACTCAACAATGGCCTTGGTGCAAAACTGGCCAGTGTGGCCAGAGGTGGGTGAGGAGTGCAAGGAATGCAATAGGGAGGAGTGAGCATCAGGTAGGATATAGAGGTGATCCCAAAAGTAGAGCTTGCCCTCATCTAGTGACCAGTCTGAGAGGGAGGAATGAGGGAAGAGGGGAGACCCATCCTGAAGGGCATTCACTGCTTAAAGGACCAGGGGATCCAATGCAGAAGAAGACTGAATGTGTTGTGCTAGGGAAAAGTCAAAAGCTGAGATAATTGTGGGCTCAGGAATGATGGGGGCAATGTTGTCAAGAGAAGTATCCACCAGGTCTTTCCAGGAAAGAGTGTCAGCAGGACCCATCTGGACTCCAGGGGTGACTTTCCAAAGGATGTCAAAGTCCTGTAAAAAGAGAGACCGGCAAGCTTGCTGATGAGATAGTTTATGAAGGTCTGTCAGGTAGGAGAGATTTCGATGGTCAGTGATGATGGAGACCAAGTGGGGGGTGCTGAGGAGGTAGTGGCATCATTCCTATAATTCCAGGATAACTGCTAGGAGTTCCCAGTCATAGATGTCATAATTACGTTCAGCAGGGTTGAAAGTCTTTGAGAAATAAGCACAGGGATGGAGGTCCTCATTGATATCCTCTTGAAGAAGGACAGTCCTGGCAGCTAGGAGAGATGCATCAGTCATGAGGGTAAAGGGTTTGGAGGGGTCAGAGAGAGAGAGGACTGAGGCAGAGGAGAAGGCAGACTTGAGAGTGGAAAATGCTCAGTCCTGCAAGGCAGTCCAGAGCCAGGGTTCATTTTCATGAGTGAGGAGGACAAGGGGGGCAACTACATTGGAAAAGTTTAGGATGAACTTGCAATAG
>JBBPTT010001295.1:0-11364 GCA_038094175.1 Boletellus aff. lepidospora | reverse complement strand
TCGGAATCAAAACACTTGATGAGCGTCACCTCGTCGGGCGTCTGGTCGGACAAGTAATACCACTTGTGTCCGGGGTTGTGCTTGACCCTGAACGTCCCGCCTTCGCGATCCGGGTAAATCAGGCGCGACGCGACCACATCGGCGTCGACGTCGACGCTGCGATAGTCTGCGACCCCCAGCGGGTCGTGCGCCACGGGGTTCTCAATCGGTCTACGAGCACGTCCGCGCGTTGAGATGGGGTACGTATATGGGGTGCGAGCGTGTGGACTGACCTCCAGACGTTGATGATCCTGTACCGTCCTTTCAACAGTCTCTCTGCCTCGTCCGGGAGATGATGGCGCACCCGCCATTCGGCAGCCTCGAACGTCTGATCGACGTGCACGACGTGCTGTACACATGCAGCGTCAGCCACCAGCACCAAGAAGACGACCACGCCGGACGGAAGCTCACCGCCGGTGCGCGCGCCACTGGCGCCTTGTTCCGCCCCTGCCCCACCTCCTCCTCCTTGCCTCGTCGGATGGTGTGGTCAAAGATGAAGACCCGCTTGGCGCCGTGCGCATGCGCCTTGAGGATCGCCTCTACCTCGGGGTAATACGCCGCCCGAACGCGCGCGTCGTCGTCAAACGCCTTCTCCGCGCTCGGGTGCGTCGCCCACGTGAACCCGCTCACGTCGAGCCCGAGTCTGGCGCTGGGCGGCGCGGCGCGTGCGTCGTGCACGACGACGGGGAACGGCTCGTTCGTGATGTTGGTCTTGGGCACGCCCGCGGGGGGGTCCCAGGCGTAGGCGTACGGCGGCTCGGAGCTCTTCGGGACGAAGTAGTTGAGCGTCGTCTGGACGTCGCGCGGTGCAAGTATGTCGACCGTCATCTGTCGTGATCGATGCGAACGAGTAGGTAATGACGTAGAGGGGGAGTGAGGGAATCCGATCTGGGGTGTTGCTGGGAGGAAGGAACGGGAGAGGGCCCCTTGTTTTTATAGGCACGGAGGTCACGTTTAGCGCTCTGCTGGGTCAAAACTTGCCATCGCGGCTCGTGTTTTGCGACAGACGGGCTCCGGATGGCGTGCGCGCGACGGGCTGGCGATGAGCAACCTGGCGCGCCCGCTGACTGAGCGTACGACGGATTTTGCCCCAGAAACTGGGAGAAAAGGCAAACGGATGGGTCAGCCTGTCCGCCGCTCGCCAGACTGGGTTCATAAGCCGAGTCTGACTCATCCTGGACGACGCGCTGACACAGAGACGCAGCACACACCGAAAACCTCGCCGCGAGAGCCAAGATGACCGCGACCGCTGCTCGATCCCTGGCGGCCCGTCCGGTCCGACTCGACTGACGTCACGGCTCCATTTGTTTGTCATGGTTGTTACCCTAACCAAATAAACTATTTTTTTTTACCGTGTCACGTCATGTCACGTCACGGTTATCTTTGTTGAATGCGATCTACCGATTTGCGGCAGGGAAGAGGTCGAGTTATGTAACATTAGACTCTTTCTTTACTTTCTTATGATAGCTGTCCTACGATAAAACTATTACTGCGAACATTTCTTTTTGCTGTCGTGGACACATGCTTTGAACCGAACAGCGATATTAATACGTCCGTGGAAAAGTGGAGTAAAAAGAAACAGAAACAAAGACGGCGAAATAAATAAAATGAAAACAGACGTCGCCGGTACGCGTGAATCACGACCGCCTGCATGCTCGCGATGCAACCAGGGCCAAACAAACAACAGACACTCCAAACCGCGTGAATGGCGTCGCAAGAGACGATAAACGTTCGAGGGCAAAAGGTGAAGAGAAGCGGAAGAGACATCCAAAGAGGAAGACGGCGGGCCACAACGTGACGTTCAACGCTGCATGGCGTACCTCTCATACTTTTTGTCCGCCGATGACGTTGTGGCCATATGTCGCTCGTCCGCCTTGTCGCGCTCAAAGGACGACAGTGGAGCGATCGCATTCCCTCCTGATGCCATCGCCGGCGTGGTTACGTATCCGTAGGGCGCCAATCGAGAGGACGACATGGCGGATTCGTCGGATCCCCGGAAAGCACGCTGTGGCGGCTGGTTGGACAACGGAGACGGCGTCGGATGGAAGGGGATGTTGCTCAGATGGAACTGCATCCGACCCTCGTTCCGTAGCCCTTGTGTCGACGGAGGCGGATGTGGATGCGGATGCGAGTAGTGCACAAAGTTGAGCGCGCTGGACGGTGGTGACGGCGAAGGCTCGGGGGCGATGGGGCTATGCTGTGAATACACCTCGCTTCCAGACGCCGAACCGACGGACGACGTCGATGCGAACGACGCACTCTCGAACGTGCTGCCTCTCGTTCCCGAGCCCGCGATGGCAATCGGCGAGGATTGACTCGGGCTGACCTCCTCCTTGGCCGCCATCGCGCTCGTCCTTTCCTTCTTCCGGCGCTGACCTGTCGCCACGTGCCCCTCCTTTTTCGCACGAGCGCGAGCATAGCGGAGACCACAGCTGACCACAACACATGTCAGGGGGGCAGTTCACGAGGCAGAAAATGCGGATTATTACGAACGCGTTGCAAAGCTCCTTTTTGCCGGTCGGACCTTTCCTCCATTCGGGGCTCGACGTTGCCTTGCAGCTCGAGCATCGCAGAATGCCGACAGGTCGGTTGCCATTTCGACCGCTGACGAGTTCCCGCGCCGAACCTGGACTCACGCGGTGCCGTGGAGGGGGGACGATGTCTGCCGGAGGGGAAATTGGCAAACCCATGTTGTCGGGGCGGTGCCTGTCTGCATAATCTAGCTCCGGGCTCGGCGTGGCTTGGTAGCCGTGCTGGGGGCCTCGTGTGTCTCCATAACCTGGCGACTCCGACGGTCTGCCGTGGGGTGGTGCTCCATATGACGTCTCGCGCAACGAACACGGGGAGGGGAGAGAACTCAGGGTGTGCGCTGTCGGACTGCTGCTCTGTGGCCAGCGGTTATAATTTAGGAACGAAGACGAATCGGAATGACTGGACCAGGACGGGGACGAGTAGGACGGTAGAGAGGTGACGAAATGGCCGTAAGACGGCGATGAGGCATTAACCGGAGGCAACGTATAGGAGCTTGGCGAGACCTCGTATGCAGGCTGAGCGTGGTGCGATGGATAACCGTCCTGTGCGCGGCTGGCCGCGTACGAGGGATGGGCGGACGCCCCGGCGCTGTTGCGAGGACTGGTCTGGATGGTATGGCAGGCAAACATGATCGTGCCTAGGTCGAGTTTTTAAGCAACGCATGGCATGACGTCAAGCAAACCACGGACCATGAGGTATGAAAACGCTCTCTACTTCGCCGACGACGGCTGGCATGGTGCCGACGATTCTCCATCGTCTCGTGCAGCTCGTCTTGGCGCTGCTGTCGTGTGTGGACGTCTGCACGGCGGACGCGCGCTTGGCGAACTCTCTGGCCGAAGGTTTGTTGGAATACTCGTGGCTGGAGTCGGGTGGCCAGCTGAGCAGCACCTTGTAGTCCTGGACGGTCGAGTTTGAGAGGATCTGGAAGACGCGGGTGAGCACGCCGGGCTGCGGGCAACAGCAGCGGAGTCTCTGGTCGAGGAGGGAGAGGTGTTCTGGGCTCATTTGGGGGGTGCCACACCAATTTGTCCAGGGCGTCCTGCGGTGTTCGTCATTGTCCGCGGGGATGAGGTCGACGACGGCGTGGATGAAGCAGAGGACGAGGCCCTCTGCGGCCCAGCTGATGACGATGTCGACTGCCATGTAGTGGTTGTCGAACGCGATCTTGTCGCCGTCGCTCCACTGGGGGAGGGGGCCGGCGTAGCCGAGGAGGCGGCGCACCTTGGAGAGACGGCAGTACCTAACCCTGGGGAGAGGGTGAGGTACAGGGTAGGGCCATAAGGGGGAGACGGACCTGGTGACGGTGCCGTGCATCGTCCGTTGTTCGAGGGCCTCTGTGAGGTCGGCCTTGGCGGAGGCCTGCTCCTCTGGGTGGACAAAGTTGAGGAGGGACTTGCCGATGAGGTGTTCTGCCTGATCCTCGAGATGGGCGGTGAGGACGGGGTCGAGGGAGATGAACTGCAGATCGGACGACAAGAGGGACCAGTCTAGAGGCAGACGAGGGTGAGCACGGAGGGGGCGGAGTGGAGGGCGAGATGATCGGGGGTCCGGCCGGCAGACGAAGGGAACACGGCGGACTCACGGCAGCGGGTTTCGCCCGACCTGTGTGGGCTGTGGGACACGGGATCGGGGGCAAACTGGGCGGGGATGGCGGCGGGGGGGGGCATGTCGTGGTGGGGGAAGCCTGGGAGGGAGGAAAGGGGTAAGTGGGACCTGGGCGGGTGGTTATGTAGTGGGGCGTGCTCGTCCACGCCTCGCGGGGAGGGCACGGGGAAGCTCATGCTGGGCGGGCGAGACGATCGCGGGCGGAGGGGGAGGCCGGCCGCGACGGGGTGGCGATGAGGGGGGGTGCGAGGAGAGGCAGGCTGGTCGTTGCGCAGGGGCTGATTAAATATCGCGCTGAATAAGGACCGCCACGCACTGGCAGCGGAGGCCCCTCGCGCGCTGGGACGGGGCCGAGGACGGCGACGATCCCAGCCAAGCTACCAGCCCGGCCCACCCAACTTGCCTTTTGCAGCCATCGCCCCACGATGGCGATCGACGCCAACATCTGGCTCGCCGCAGGAGAGGGCGACCTCGCCCGCGTCCAGGTGCGTGCTCGCAGCCCGCGACGCCCGCGCTCACCGCACCACCGCAGCACCTCGTCGCACACCACGGCACGTCCCCCGCCCGCCTACGTGCCCGTGCTCACTCACACCCGCAGCCGTCGCGCCCAACGCCCCCGACGAGTTCACATACACCCCCATGCACGCCGCCGCCTCGTACGGCCAGCTGCACGTCCTCGCCTACCTCGTCGCGCAAGGTACTCGTCCCCGCCCGCACGGCCTCTGCTCATCCGCCCCATCCAGGTGGTGACGTAAACATCGCGGACGAAGACGGCGACACGCCGCTCTACACCGTCGAACACGTCGACACCGCCCGATGGCTCGTCGACCACGGCGCCCTCATCGACCGGCGCAACGCCGCCGGCATATCCGTAAGCGCGCGCGTCCCCTGAGCACACCCCCCCCTCACCCCCGCCGCAGCCCATCGCACACCTCGACGAGGACTTTCCCGAGATCGCTGCCTTTCTGCGCGCGCGATCAGACCCCTCGGTCCGTCCGAGCACCCCGTCTGCCGGGCCCCGTCCCTCGCAGCACGCCCAAGACGCCGCATCAGAAAGCTTGACGGCTAACTTGATCCAGTCCGTCAGTGACATCATGCGTCGTGCAGAGGCAGACGGCGTCGACCCAGACGAGGCAGCGCTGAGGGCAGCGGTCAGCAGGACAGTGCTCCAGGGCGTCGTGGCCGGGTATGACCTCTCCACCCACCACGGCGCAGACGCCGCAGACCCCCAGGACGCGCGTGCGAAGCGTCCCAGAATGAACGGCTCTCACGGCACGGAGTGAACGCATGCATGAGAGCGCCCGTCGTAGTCCGTCGATAGCCCCGTCGTACTCTCCGTACCTCGACTGCCCTGCCCTCCGCTCCGGTGATCACGATCGCACGCGATCGATCGCAATGATCAGACACTGTCCATCCGCGTCGTCGCTCGCCCGACCGACCATGGCAGCGCGACGTCGCTGCAGAGAGCCCCGACGCGCCTCGGAGGACGCGATGGGCCACCACGTCGGACCCACACGCCCCCAGGGCCGCAGCGGTGGACGTCGAACCCCAGCACATCGCACGTCCGTGCCATCGCGGCGTGCAGTGGGTTGTGTTGTGTCTGTCCGTGCAGCGTATTCGGTCCATCTCATCAACACGACGCTCCATTTTCAATTCGAAGCACTCCACCCATGACATGCGCGCGGCGAAGGGATTCATCTGTGTGCTCCCGGTCTTCTCAGCCAATCGTCGTCCTCCGTAGGTCGCTACCCTCGACCGCGGGGATCCTGTGCGTGTGTGCACGCCGTGAGGCAGACGAGTGCGCGTCCGGTCGAGTCCTCCGTCGCGAGCGCGTGTGTGTCTGTCGAAGCGTCCGGGTCGAACATGCACCCTCCGCACGCCTGCCCGTTTTGGCCACGGCTCGCTCAGAGTCACCGTCACCCCCGCGCGTGCGATGGCCCCCTTTGCGACGCTGGCTGCGTCGATCACGCTCGACCACCTCCACGACAGGGCGGCGCGTGGCCACCCCCCACACGACACCCCCGCCCTCAGCCTCTCCGCAGACGCCCTCGCAAAGGGCTACCAGTCCGTCTGTCTCCCGCTCACAACCGGGCCATGGCGCGAGCGGTGGCGGAACATGTGCATCATGCCCTCCACGGGCACGCCAGGCAACGAGGACGTGATAGCTGCTGAGAAGGCGGCGGAGGCATGGAGGAAGTCGCCTTCATTCTTACTCGATGAGGTGACGATAACGAGACTGGGTGAGATCGCGTCCCCCCCCCTCCCCATCGCTCCCACACGTCTCTGCAACTCACAGGGACTCGGTCAGATGAGGCGGAGATCGTCGTGGCAATGGCCTCTGACTGGCTCCAGCTGGATGCCGCTGATGATTGGATCCGTCACGACGCTGGCATCGTGAGTTCGCCTTCTTCGCCTTCTGCTTCTGCTTCTTCTTCTTCTTCGCTCCCCATCCGGCCGACTGCGACGCGGCGTGTTCTGCCCATAAAAGTCGCGGTCAATGGGCGCAGCCCCCTTCTTCACCAGGACGCCTTGCTGACCGCTTGTCGCGTGGCCAGGCGCTCCAACAGGAAGTCACGTATGCGTCCTATCTCAACATTCCGACCGTCATCCTTCCTCCGCCCAGAAACAGGTCGCATGTGGCTTCATATGGACGTATCGTAAATGAATGCCTTCGGAACATCCCGTACATGCACCTCTCAGTTCGACTCCCCATCTATGACCCCGCAGTGTTTCAATCGAAAGAGCCACCGCCTCACGGAGCTCCGAACGCGAGTGGCACGTCGACCGCACGCTCACGCTCGCCCAGTCCTGCGCTCTCGCCACAGCGACGCCTCAAATCTTCCAAGGCGTCCGAGGCCGAACTCAATGCCACCTGGGAGACCTGGGACGTCATCCGCACCGTCTGCGATAACAACGCACGGTTGACGCTGAGTGAGTTTTTTGGGACGCGCGTCGAGCGCTTGCTGTTCGGTTTGTGCTCACGCTCGGCAGCACTCGATCTCACCCCACCTCTCCCCGCGAACACGAGCGTGCTGGGCCGATGGGCAGCCGAACCCGTCCAGCACATCCTGCTGCCCGCGTCTGCGTTCATCGCAAACGTCAAAGGCTACCCCGTCTTGCCAAAAGGCACCCAAGCGTTCATTCGGCAGAGCATGATCGTGAGCCCCCTGCGATCGTCTTCTTCCGGCCACCCTCGTTCACGCCGTGCGTTCCAGCATCGCCCGACGTTCATCCTGTCTGGCGTCGATTCGGGCCTGCACACCATGGGTGGCGAAACCGCTTACTCACAGTATGTAAAACACCTCGAAAAGAGCAGCCCGCTCGCACAGGCAGCCAAGACGGAGGGTTCCGTCGAACACTTTGCCCAAGGCTACCAAGATTACCTCCAGAATCCTTTGCAGGTGTGTCCGCCGTCCGCGCGAGGCGCGCATACAGGCGGTCGTGCAGCGGGGCTGACGAGGACGTGTTGGCACAGCCCCTGATGGACAACCTTCAATCGATCACGTACCAAACGTTTGAACAAGATCCTGTCAAATATCGCCATTACGAAGAGGTGAGGGGCGTCGCTGTCACGTACAGCGTTTGTCCGCGCTGTTTTCATCACGATTCGATAACATATACATATATATATAAAAGGCCGTCTATGGTGCCCTCGTCGACCGGCCGGGTAGGGAGCGCATGTGCGTCTGCCCGCCGCCTTGCTCGGTAAACGTGACCTGACAGGATGCAGTGTCATCTGCGTCGCTGGCGCCGGGCGTGGCCCCCTCGTTTCGCGCAGCCTCAAGGCAGCCCAGAGGGCCCAAAGGGACGCGCTCGTCTATGCCGTCGAAAAGAACCCGAACGCTTTTGTGACGTGCGTCCTCGCCTACCTGTACCCCCGAACCTGCTTTTTTTGATCATCCGACGGGGTAGCCTCCAGGGACGCAAGGCGAGCGAGTGGGGCTCCTCGGTAGAACTGATCGCTGGCGACATGAGACAGGTCGAGGTACCGGAGCCTGTCGATATCTTGGTCAGCGAGCTGCTGGGGTCGTTTGGAGATAACGAACTGAGCCCAGAGTGTCTGGACGGCGCGATGCGGTTTTTAAAAGGTGGGCGCGCCCGGGCTCTTTTGTTTCGTCGTGTCCCTGTGGTTTGAGGGAGCTGATGGGGGACGAACAGCGGATGGCGTCTCGATACCGTCGTCCTACACGGCCCATCTTGCACCTCTGTCTTCGTCAAAGCTGTACAACGCCGCAAGGGAGGCCAAGGACCTCAAGGGGGTGGAGACGCCGTACGTGGTCATGTTCCAAAACGTGAACATCCTCAGCGGTGACGGTGGTGGTGTCACCGGACGGTGTGGCCCGAAAATACAAGAGTGCTGGGAATTTGAGCATCCAAGGAAGGACGCGACCCTTGATGAGAGAGGTCAGGCACGGCGCGCTCGACCACGTCGCACACGGGAACTTACGACAAAGACAGGCTTGCCTCTCACGAACAGCCATAATGTCCGCGCTGCGAAGCTCTTGTTCCACATCCCGCACGCGGGCGTGATGCACGGGCTCGCTGGTTATTTCGAGACGGTGCTGTATGGGAGCATAGGACTGAGCATCCACCCGTGTCGCAAAGAGCGGATTTCCAAAGACATGCTGAGCTGGTTTCCATTGTTCTTTCCCTTTCGGGTGCGGGCCTTTCCCATCTCTTCGCGGTATGATACGTGGAATGAAAAACAAAACGTATTGGTTTCAGGAACCGCTCTATCTGCCTAGCAACTCGGAACTTCAGGTCTCAATGTGGCGCCTCACGAACGAGCGACAGGTGTGGTACGAGTGGTACGCAGAGTCGTTTCTGCCCGTAGCGAACGCGTCCTCGGCGGGCGAGCATGCGCAGGACGCGGGTGTGTCGCACGGGCCGGCGTTTTCGAGCACGTCGACGCACGTCGCCGTCCCGAGTCCGGTGGTCGGTGCGGACGAGGTGTTTCCGCTGGCAAAGGGGCCCTGCGCAGACGACGTCGGTGAAAGGGAGGCACGACCGACGGCCTCCTGCGGCGTCGTCAAGATTGGCCAGACGGCGCTGCACAACCCGAGCGGTCGCAGCAGTTGGATAGGGTTGACGTGAGAAGAATGAAAATGGGCGGGCATATTGAGGGGCCGAGGCCCAGGCGGGGTGGTTACGGTGAAAAAAAAAAACGCGTTCCAAGGACGCTGTGGGTGCCGACGATGCGGTCGTACGTGGAGACGACGTCACGCGGACGCTTTGAAAACCTGTCCAAGACATTTCGTGCATTGTGTCCACCGTGGGAACACGACGGCTAACACATGACAAACAAGTTCAAGCTCCGACCATATCTTCCGTCTCGGCTGCCGGTCTTGTTTCTTTCTTCATCCACCTCTTCTGCGTCTCGCAAAAAAACCTTCCACCGCGAAACCTCGCACGCCCACTCGTTTTTCTTCGACTAGCCATGCAACTCGTCGCTCTTGTCGCTGCCGTCGCGGCCATTGTGCCCACCGCTTTCGCTAGCCTTACCATCAACACACCGTGCGTGTTTGCTGCGTTTGACGCGTTTCCTTTTTTCTTACACCCCGCGGTAGTCCGAATGTTGTTCAGTGCCGTAAGCCACATTGTCTGTAGGATGGGTGTCAGTGTTGATGATTTGGTGATTTGGCCAGAGCCTACCGAGCTGAGTTGGTCTGGCGGAACCCCACCTTACTACTTGACTGTCATCCCGGGTGAGTGGTTCTAGCTACATTTTACGCGGTCCCTCATTCAGTGGTACATCGTAGCTGGCCAGGTTTCCGCCACTCCGGTAAGCGAGTTTTTCTTGTTGTGTGAATGTTTATTCATGCATGTGCTCTAGTTGGAGCGGTTCCCTACTCAAAATGGCACGAGCTACACCTGGACCGTCGACATTGAGGAGGGCACCAACATGTAAGGAGCTTGTCCCGGCGTCTAGTCCTTGCTCACGGCTATTTCCAGCGACGTTGCTTTGAAGGACGCCACTGGTAGCACAGTGTATACTAGCACGATCACCATTCAGTCGTCATCCGATTCTAGCTGTGTCAACAACGGTACCACCACTCAGCCAAGTTCCACTGGCGGTAGCTCCAGCGGCTCTTCCACTGGTAGCTCGGGATCCGCTACCGTTGGAAATACCCCTTCGGCGTCTGCTACCGGCGCAACTACTGCTGGTTCCACTGGTTCGTCCACCTCCAGTGCTGCGGGCTCTAGCAGCACCACCACCAGCGGTGCAGGACGTCTTGGCGTGTCCGCCACGTTGGGTGTTGCTGGTCTCATGGGTCTGGTCGGTGCTGCGCTCTTTTGAGTATTGGTTGATTCCGAGTCTTGTGATGAATCACGTACTACGACGGACGGATGACCATTGATACCGGGCCTGTTTTTTCTATCACTCGGCTTATTACCTGTCGTTGCTGTGACATGATTCTGTCTCTGAATCCTTTGTAAACCGAACCTAGTTGTGGCGACAGTTTTCTTTTTCGGCGCCTTTTTAATCTTAGAATGTGCAAACCTTGGGTATTGTGCTTTTTGGTCCCTTGAACGTGATGACGATGGTTTGAACAAGCGAATGCGAAACATTACCCCGCTTGGCCAAGCCTATCAAATGGATACACGGCGTACAAGAAAGAGAAATGCCTTGGCGACTACCGTTCTCTGACTGCATCCCGCGCGTCCTTTGATCAAGACGAGCAGACGAAAGAGCTGGACAACGCTCTGTTGGGTGACTACGACGTGCTACGGGTACAAGATGCGACTGCCTTGTCTCTGCAGGAAATATCCATCGTACACGTGACCGGCATCTCAACGAGTGTGCCAATACACTTGTGCTTTTTTTTTTTTGTCGAAAGGGACCGTTCCCGGGTTCTCTAGCAAAGAAAAAACGCCAGTGTGAGGTTCAAAAGGCGAGGGTCACGGACGCGTGTCCGAGTCACGTCCATCATCGCCGTCATCACTGCCGACGTCGTCGTGCCCCAGGGGCCAGGATTTCAGCGTCCCTGCCGGTCGTGCCACCAAACGAACGTACCCGATCGGCTGACGGTGCGGGACGGAGGTGCGGTGCGGGGTTGCAAAGCCTAAAGGTCGCACGGGTGCGATGGGGCCACTGCCGAGCGTCGAGCGTCGAGCGACGAGGGGCAAGCGGTAGACCGGCGCCGGTGCGTTGCCAGCACGGCTCGGCGTCACGTCCTCGTCGTCCAC
>JBBPTT010001294.1:0-11368 GCA_038094175.1 Boletellus aff. lepidospora | reverse complement strand
GGGAACCAATCCAGAGACATCTACAGATGAAGAAGAATCATTGCCACAATGGCAAACTTGAAGTCAACCAGCAGAACAAGAGGGTATTTGGCAAGTCCCTCTACCACATATAATGTTTGGAATGTCTACCAGACCACCTCACCTCCCAGGAAGGGAGCCGTTGACATCTAGTAGCTGCAGAAGGATACATGGACCGACCCATGAACCTGCTGCTCCACCATCTAGTCTGCAGTCAATACCTGACACATGGGAAAGTCCCACCGTCTGACATGAAAAGGGGATTACATCACCCCTGCAATCACTGGTGAGAAGAATCATTGGATCTTCTATGGAAAGCCAGGAACATGTTGCAAGATCCATCAGATCACAGGAATCAGTGATTACAGCATGACCACACTGCCTTGAGATGACAAGAACAGAATTCCCTACCCAAATGCCTGTCATCATCCTCTTCCTTCTAGAACCTATTCTGATGGAATGACCTTGATCAGATCAATGAATGAAAGAAGATGCTCAGGTGCACACCACCCTCGCTAAGTTGCCACCCATCCCCATACCTACCTCCCATCTTAATCCTACATTTCTCATCCTAGCTCCTTTACCTGTCTCCACTACTTTAATAGCATCCTCCTTCTTCCCTCAAGAAGAATCTGAAATCTGTGCTGGAAATCCAGGCTCTTTTAACAGAAAACCAGAAGATGCTAAATGGTGGTTTCATGCTATGAAAGCTTACTTCACAATCAACTATGACATCTATGATGAGCTGGCACAGATCATAATCCTCCTCAACAACCTAAGAACAGGGCTCACTGCCACCTTTGCTGAAGGATGGTACCAGAAAATTGATGACATGGTGAAATCCTCTGGACAGATTCAACTTGCTTTTGAAGACTTAGAAAAAGATTTCTTCATCACCTTCTCTCCAGGAGACATTCAAGCAGATGCCTGTAGCAAACTGTATGCCTTATGACAAGGCTAGAGAATGTTCCCCACTTTTCGTGCTCAATTCGAGCTTCTAGTCACTAATGCCAGTATGAGTCAGCAAGACATCTTACTGATCGACCTCCTTAGGGTTGCTGTCCACTTTGATATTGTAAATCTGATGACAGCAGTAAATCCACCACCAGACTCTTGGCAGAAATGGATGGAGAAGGCAGCCCAGTTTGACCTAATTCAAACTCATACAAGACAACTACAGGCAAACCAACTAAATCCTAACAACTATGATGATGAACATTCAGATGCAATGAACATAGACACTGATGACATGGATGTTGACATTGTAGCAACATCACCAGAGGAAACCCAAGGTCAGAAAAACAAAGAATGTTTCCTTCAGCAAATAGGATGTTCTACCAAAGAACAAGTAAACTGATTCCTTAGAAAAGGAACACAACAAAGCAACAGGCAGGTTTTGCCCTCTGTTCACGAGAACCTTGATACCCAGACAACCGAAACAGACAACCCAGTGACTCAAGCAATAGGAGAACTAGACATCTCCCCAGAAGATGCTTTAGAAGTCCTTTGCCTTACTTGGCCGAATAAGGAAGGATTGCCAGTAAAAACAGTAAACACCTGGACCAAGAAAACCTCGATAGGATGGATCAACTGAGAGAAAGCAGCACTGGTTGTCATCTCCAAGATTGTGGATCAAGCAATTTGATTGCCAATTTCCCTAACTGAAGAAAGCACTGGACAAACAGTAGAACTTTCCTCCCTAATTGACAGTGGAGCCAGTAACTGTTTCATAAACCAAAAACTGGTAGAAAGAATGGGGTGGATGACCCAAAAACTGAAGATACCCATCAAAGCCACAAATGCAGATGGAACCCTTAATGAAAATGGGATGATACAAAGGAAAGTAACCCTTTCCATGACTATCGAATTGCTACTGTTGGAAAATCAGAATTTCCTTATCATCAATTGCAGAGAAGAAGATGTAATTCAAGGAATGTCTTGGCTGAGACTAGTAAACCCCAAGATTGATTGGGCCAAAGGCAAGATTACCCTCCCTGACTTAGTGGACCCAATCACATGTTCATGAGATCATATTGAACAGCAATACCTCTTATGATACCTGTCGCTTGAGCCAGACACCCATATCAATCAGGAATGGATTCAGAAAATAATTCACTCCACCAAGATTGCCCAGGCCAAGATGGCCAACAAAAAGGAAACTGTCCTTCCTCTAAAGTTTGAGGAATTCTGGAGAGTGTTCGAAGAACCCCCATTAGGCAAACTTCCCCCATCCAGGAAATATAACCACCATATTGACCTTAAAGACACCTTCATACCAAAGGTAGCCAAGGTCTATCCATTAAACCAAAAAGAACTGGAAGCCTGCAAATCATTCATCGAGAAAACCTGAAGAAAGGGACTATTGTACCATTGCAATCACTGCAGGCATCACCATTCTTCTTTGTACTGAAGAAAGATGGAGGTCTTTGCCCTTGTCAGGATTACCGATATCTCAATGAGCATACAGTCAAGAATACATACCCATTACCCCACATTTCTGAACTTGTAGATCAGCTGAAAGATGCCACCATCTTTACCAAGATGGACATCTGATGGGGATAGAACAACATGTTGATTCATCCCCCAGATCAATGGAAGGCCACCTTTATCACCCCAATAGGACTGTTTGAACCAACAGTCATGTTCTTTGGGCAAAGCAATTCTCCAGCTATGTTCCAAGCCCTCATGAATCACATTTTCACTGATATGATTGCTGAGGGATCTTATGCTGAGCAGACACTTGTGTTGCTCAAGCAACCTGTGAATGGGGTGGACTCTCATGAAGAGGTCAACAGCGTCCCAAACACCTAGGAGAGCAAAGGGAACTCTGGACAGGGATGAAGGACAGAGACTAGGACTCAGGGAGATCTGAGGACTCAAGAGACACAAGGTACACTTGTATTGCATAGAGCAAGAGTAAAGAAAGTACATGTGAGAATAAAGGTATATATAGGCTAGCTTGAGTAAGCAGGGAAGTCTATGGAATCAGAAAGAAGGATGACAAAGGAGGAAACAACCATCAAGGTACAAAGATGGTAGTTAGGTAGATAGATCTGAAAGGATTCGGATTGAAGAAGAAGAAGGGCCAAAGACAAAAAGAATAAACACATAAGAGGAAGAGTAAAGGCCATAGGGGCCTGCACAGCGAAGGGATTCTATGGTAATAAGGAAAAGACATGATGAAAGGGAGAAAATCATAACAAAGGATGGCTAATCATATACATGGATGATCTTATCATTGCCTCCAAGCAACCGGAGGAACACACAGAAAGAACTCATAGAGTTCTTCAATGAATGATGGACAATGATCTATTCCTCAAACTGAGTAAATGCTCTTTCAACATCACCAAAGTCAACTATCTTGGAATGATAGTCCAACCTGGCGAAATCACCCTTGATCCAGGAAAGCTCAACACCATCAAGGATTGGAAGAGCCCTACTTCTGTAAAGCAAATCCGTTTATTCATTGGATTCTGCAACTTCTATAGGAAATTTATCCCTGATTTCTCTGGAATTAGCAGACCTCTACATGAACTTACAAAGAAAGGAGTAGCCTGGAATTGGTCCCAAGAATGTGAAAACACCTTTAGAACTCTACAGAAAGTGTTCATGTCTCGACCAGTCCTCAAAATGCTAGACTCCACTAAACCCTTTACAGTCATGACCAATGCCTTGCTTACTGCCTCTGGAGCAGTCCTCATGCAAACTGACAGAAATGGAGATCTCCACCCTTGTGCTTATTTCTCTCAAACCTTCTCTTCTGAGGAGCAAAACTATGACATCTATGACCAGGAGTTATTAGCAGTTATACAAGCACTGGAGGAATGGAGACATTATCTATCAGGAACAGAACACCAGGTGACAATCCAAACCAATCATAAGAACTTGGCATACTTTAAACAACCCCATAAGCTGTCCTGCTGACAAGCTTGATGGATGTTGTTTCTGCAAGACTTTGACATCTGATATCAAAATCTCTCCAGAAACAAAATGGCTCCAGCCGATGCTCTATCTAGACAAGAGGAAGTTGATACCACTGGTGACAACCAAGATGTTGTTCTACTCCCTGATGATCACTTTATTAACCTCATTGACCTTGCCATATGGGAAAAAGTAATCCTTTCCACCAAGGATGATCCCCTAGCAAAGAATGCCATTGCAGCCACACAGATGGGATCTTTGCTCTTTCCCTGAGCAAATGCCAATGACTGGAAATGGGAGGACAGGATGTTATACTTCAAGGGATGTCTCTTCATTCCTGAACCACAGCGACAGGTGTTAGTCACCAAATTGCACGAATCCCCTGCCAGAGGGCATGGTGGATATTTCAGGACTCTATCCCTGCTCCAACAAGATTACTGGTGGCCTGGCCTCTCAACTTTTGTTCGAAAATTTGTCCATGGCTGCACAGTTTGTCAAGCAAACAAAGTAAATACTCACCCTATAACTCTGCTGCTGACCCCCAACCTGATGGAAGCAGACCGCCCATTCCAGAACATCTCTATGGATTTAATCACTGACCTTCTGATCTCTGCTGGTTTTGACTCTCTACTGGTTGTGGTTGACCATGGCCTTACAAAGGGGGTAATTTTCCTCCCTTGTAATAAAACCATTGATGCAGCAGGGGTAGCCAAGGCCTTTTTCAGAAACATCTTCCCCAGATTTGGCCTTCATGATCAAGTCCTATCAGATAGAGGCCCCCAGTTTGCATCCACATTTACTAGGGAACTTGCACGAATTTTACAATATGATCTCACTCTCTCCACTGCCTATCATCCACAAACCGATGGAGAAACTGAATATGTCAATCAAGAACTTGAAACCTATCTTAGAATATTTTATGATGGAAACCCTGCTAAGTGGCACAATCTTATTCCCATGGCTGAATTTGCTCACAATTCCGCCACTTGTTACGGTTTTTCCTCTTTTCTCCATTCTCCCTAGTTTCCACCTTGTGTTTGCGCGGAACAAGTACTCATTCCATTCTTACCTTGTTCCTAATACTTAGTTCTTAGCTTCTCTTCTCAATTCTTCATTACGGTAGCTCCTATCTCCTTCGTCGTTACTCGCTACCTTCACTACTGAGTAGTACCTTCACCTTCTACCTAGTCCATAGCTTAGTTGCCTATACAACTAGCTACTCATACCCTTAGTTAGTCTAGAGCACTTGTACCTTCTTTACTCTAGACTAACGCGCAATCTTACGCGTTCTTGTGTCGCTCTTCAGTCCTCGAGATACCCCTCGAGTCCCTCGTCCCTCTGAGTCCTCAGTCCTCGAGATATCTCTCGAGTCCTTCGTCCCTTCGAGCCCTCTGTCCTCGAGTAACCCTCGAACCCTTCGTCTTCCTTGTTCTCCTAGGTGGATAGGACGCTGAGACCTCTTCGTGAGAGTCCGCCCTTCCACAGGTTGCTTGAACGACACTTGCAGTGCGTTCAGCGTAACATTATGTGGAGGAGATAACTCAATTGGAGATGGTTCTCTCGGGGTGCTAAACCTGGTATGTCCTGTTTCTGGGGGAATCGAGATAACTGGGGGTGCAGGGGACACTTGGGATGGTTGACGAAGTCTCCTTGGTGGTTGGAAAGGGTTAGGTAGTTGGGATGGTCCTAAGAGCCTTCATGATTGGGGCTGAGGGGCGGGACTGTTGGCTATGTATTCTTCTTCGTAATCTGAGTCCTCTGGTGGTCTTACTCTGGATCTTGACGTGATGACTGATTAATGCCCTTCTGCTTTTTGGGCAGACAGGGTAGGATTCCTTAGGTGAGTCCAGGTCATCGAGCCAGGAATGCGTATAGGGAGATGGTAGCAGCGATGGCGTCTATCAGTCCAAGGATAGTGGTAACAGTTAGGATGAAGATGAGGACCAGCAGATTCGACTTTGAAGAAGACTTCGTGGTTGTTGCCTAGAGTCCTTCTACTGAAAAGCAGGGACAAAAAAGCAGCTAGTTCTTTTGTTACACTTGTGTGGAGCTACCCAGCAAGGTCAAAGGTTTGACAACAAGTCCAGAACCAATGAAAGCAACTAGTTGAGCACACACTCTGAGGTGTAGTGCAAAGACACAGGAGGATCTCTCTAACTGTGACGAGCAGTCTCGAGGAGGCCAGATAACTACACATAGATTGTGTAGAACTAGCTGAGAGATAGTAATACATGGCATGAGACTTTATATACGATCTGGTATTGGCGAGTGACTAAGAATCGGCCGTGAAGGAGTCATCAGGAGTTACTATGTGAGAATTGATATAGGGGAGTAAGGGAACATGAGGTGATGTGAGAGAATCACCTGAGGAGAATATGTCCATTAAAGGTACAGGTGTTACGCTTGCGTGGAGTTATCCAGCAAGGTCAAAGGTTCGATCGTAGATCCAGAACCAATGAAAGTTAACTAGTCGAGAGCACCTTCAAAGTGTAGTGCGAAGACACAAGAGAGGATCTCACTAATTGCGAAGAGCAGTCTCGTGGAGGCCAGAAAACTACACGTAGATTGCGTAGAACTAGCTAAGGAATAATAGTACATGCCCAAGGTCTTTATATACAACTAGCTGTAAGAAAATAACTAAGAATTGGCCGACGAAGCATCATCTATGTTTACTAATCAAGGTACAGCATCTGGAAGGTGGGGAACACGAGGTGGTATAAGAGAATCACCTTGGGAGAAAAGGGTCCATAAGAAGAAGGGGCGCATCAGTATCAAGGGGAAAAGCAGGGGGCATAGCGATGGTGGTTGAACCCATCGGAAGATGACTATCAGATGATGACACAATATCAAATGCATATGTAGAAGGGGAAGAAAAACTCATCAAAGTGGCTCTGCGTATTCGCTGGTGAAAGGGGGTGGCATTTCTTGTAACAATACCTCCAAAGTAGACCGGAGGCCCTGCCTCCGAGTTCCATACTTCTCTAGGAATGCGCCAGGTAGAATTAGGCCGCACTTCCATTGGAAGGGGAAGAGGGATCCCGGTTCTGTGGGCAAGTTTCCATATTGTGCACCACACTATGACAGATTCGGCAACGACGTTCTGGGCAGTTGTATTGAGCGTGACTGGGTGCTGGTATCCTGCAAATGGGGCAGGTGTAGTCCGGGCAATTCGGCCTATAATGTCCACTGTCCCCGCAGGTGTAACAGTGGGCGGTGCAAGTCGATCCAGAAGGGAGTTGAGCGACGAAGTTGATGATGGAATTAATGAGGGGTTGGAGGAGGCGGTGGTCTGCATCTCTATGTGCAGCAGCTCGTCGGGTTCTAGATCTAGCTCTGGGAGGTGGAACGGGGAGTGGTTCCTTGTTTCCCGGGAAGGGGGTTCCTGCTCTTGGAAGGACAGGGGAGAATTCGCCTCTTGCCACATCCTCAGACAGCGTCATGGAAGGGCGTGAGCTGGGGTGGGTAGCCATGACGGGATCAGGGCAAGTAAATGCGGGTTCCTCAGTACCGTCACCTCGCAATCGGCCCAAGGCGAGCAGATGAGTGATGAATCCGGGAGCAAGAAAATCCTGTATCTGTGCGGGGGAGAGCGTCTGTAAAAGCGGCCACATAAAGCCATGCATAGGTTGAGCTGGAAGGAGGTGGATAAGGGTGATCATGCCATGTCTGACGATCAATTCCAAGATATAATCTTTCATTCTGGATAGCGCAAGTCAAGAGAGGGCGAATGGAGCTGCCAACATGGAGTCGCTGGGCAGGTGTTCCGTTTGTTGCACGAACGCGTGATAGCAATGATAAAGATTGAGGAGGAGGGGAAGGGACTCATGGTTTTTGAATTCAGACAAGGTATTGATCAGGAGAACCAGGTGAACGTCTTGGAAAATCTTTTCCAAAGCCTCCCAGAGATGGGCTTTAGACAGTCGATGAAATCGATAGATTTCTGTGTATGCGAGTTCCTCCCGGTTGCTTTCTCGATAGGTTTCGAGTGGGTCAGTCAGAATTGCGGGCGTGGGGATGAGATTGACAGAGTGGGTCATGATTGGGGGAAATGGGGGGTTGTTTTAGCTACTCCGGGTCTGCCCATCTACTATTTAACATTGGTGAGTCCACCAGATGTTCCACTTCTGGTCCTGTCACAGCCCTCCAATTCCTCTCCTGTGGTGTCACCACCCGTCGTTGCCGGCTATGTGGCATGATCAGTGCCTATTTTGATCTGGGTCTCCAGTGTGGGGGTCCCCACCCACTATCGTTCTTGCCCTGCTTCTATCGACCCGTCACCCCATGACAGGTATAGGAGAGCCTTGTCCCAGACACGTACTTCGACTGCCCAGAACCTCGCTTTCTCTGCAAGGTCATGGAGCAGGTGGACTATGTAGACTAATAGGAGGGTGGCGGCGATGAGGAGAACCTCATAGAAATCAATGGAGAATTGCATAATGATGCAGGGTTTATGAGGTGGGCAGTGATGGTGGTGGGGGCTGTAGTGCTGTGGAGTCTTGTCATGGAAGGTCGCTCTTTATAGAAGTGGCTGGCGGTGCACAGACCAGGATATCATATCAAACCGGGGCTGTGGAATCAGGGTTGTCAATTCGGGTGGATTCAGGTTCCTACTGCGGAAACACTTCCGGGTGCCTTGCTTGATAATCCCGAAGTATTTTTCTTGCATTGGTCAAATTAATGGTGGGTTCCCATATGTTTTCAGCCGAAGAGTATCCCTTCCATTTAAGCAAATAGCGTCTCCGTCCGAAGGTTCTGCGATGGGCTAAGATCTGTTCCACCTCGTACTCTTCTTCTCCCTTTAAAGTTTGTGGTGGGGGTCAGAGGAAGTTTAGACCATGTTCAGTTGTTTCTACATATGGGGTAAGGAGAGACGCATGGAATACTGGATGAATCTTCCAGGACAAGGGGAGTCGAAGTTGGAATGTGACAGGGGAAATAACTTTGTCGATTTCGAAGGGGCCTTCTTGTCTAGGGGCAAGTTTCCTGGATGGATAGGGGATGCGAAGGTTTTTTCCTTCTAACCAGACTTTGTCTCCTACTCTGAAGGGTTTGTATTTAGATTTAGCTCTTTCCTTTTGTCATAGTTGAGCAGTGATATGGGCAGCCTTTGCTTCTTTTCGGGCATTGTCTAAAATAGCCATTCGAGATTCAAGAGCAGAAAGGAATGTTTTTCTGATGGCGGGGTAAGCTCTGGGTTCATATCCCATCATGAGAGAGAAGGGGGTTTGTTTGGTGACCGAATGCGTGGTGGAATTGTGAGCAAATTCGGCCATTGGAAGAAGATCATGCCATTTGGTAGGATTTCCATCGCAAAAGATCCTGAGATAGGTTTCTAATTCCTGGTTGACTTGTTCTGTTTCTCCATCAGTTTGAGGGTGATAGGCCATTGATAGGGCCAGGTCATATTGTAAGAGCCGGGCAAGTTCCCTGGTGAATGTGGATGCGAACTGGGGGCCTCTGTCTGATATGACTCGGTCATGGAGTCCAAATCTAGGAAAAATGTTCCTGAAGAAGAGTTTGGCTATTCCTGCTGCATCGATGGTTTTATTACAAGGGAGGAAAATTACCCCCTTCGTAAGGCCATGGTCGACCATGACCAGTATTGAGTCGAAGCCTGCAGAGAGCAGTAGGTTGGTGATTAGATCCATGGAAATATTCTGGAATGGCCTGTCCGCTTCCACAGCATTGGGAACGGGTGGTGGTATTGTAGGGTGGGTGTTGACCTTGTTTGCTTGGCAGACTGCACATCCAAGGACAAATCTTCATACAAATATTGAGAGCCCTGGCCACCAATAATCCCGTTGGAGTAGGGATAGGGTTCTGAAATAGCCCCTATGCCCTCTGGTGGGGAATTCATGTATTTTAGTAACCAATGCTTGTCGTTGTGATTTGGGGATAAAAAGACGTCCCTTGAAATACAACATTCCATCCTCCCATCGCCAATCGTCAGCGGTTGCTCTGGGGAAGAGTGATGAGCCCATCTGTGCTGCTGTGATGGCATTCTTTGCCAATGGGTTGTCCTTGGTGGAGAGGATTACTTTTTCCCATATTGCGAGATCGATAAGATTGATGAAGTGATCGTCTGGGATGAGGATGACATCCTGGTTGTCGGTTGTGGTATCTACTTCCTCTTTTCTTGACAGAGTATCAGCAGGGGCCATTTTGTTCCCAGGGAGATTTTGATAACAGATATCGAAGTCTTGGAGGAATAACATCCATCTGGCTTGTCGTCGGGATAGCTTATGGGGTTGTTTAAAGTATGCCAGATTCTTATGATCAGTTTGAATCGTCACCTGGTGTTCTGTTCCAGACAGGTAGTGTCTCCATTCTTCTAATGCCTGTATGACTGCTAATAATTCCCAATCATAGATGTCATAATTTCGTTCCTCGGGAGAGAAGGTCTTAGAGAAATAGGTACAAGGATGGAGATCTCCGTTTCCATCGGTTTGCATAAGAACGGCTCCAGACACAGTAAGAGAGGTGTCAGTCATGACTATGAAGGGCTTGGTAGAATCTGGCATCTTGAGAATGGGTTTGGACATAAAGGCTTTTTGCAAGGTTCTAAAAGCTCTTTCACATTCGGGAGACCAGTTCCAGTTTACTCCCTTTTTGGTAAGTTCGTGGAGAGGTCGGCTGATCCCAGAGAAATTGGGGATGAACTTCCTGTAAAAGTTGCAGAATCCAATGAATGAACGGACTTGCTTTACAGAGGTTGGGCTGTTCCAGTCCTTGATGGCTTTTAGTTTTCCAGGATCGAGAGTGATTTCACCTGGTCAGACTATCATCCCAAGATAATCGACTTCTGTGACGTTGAAGGAGCATTTGCTCAGTTTGAGGAACAGGTCGTTATCCATCATCCATTGAAGAACCTTTCGAGTTCTTTCAGTATGTTCCCTTGGTTGTTTGGATGCGATGATCAGATCATCCATGTATATGATCAACCATCCTTCGGCAATCATGTCAGTGAATACATGATTCATAAGGGCTTGGAACGTAGCTGGGGAATTGCTTTGTCCAAAGAACATGACTGTTGGTTCGAATAATCCTATAGGCATGATGAAAGCGGCTTTCCATCTGTCAGGGGGGTGGATTAACACATTGTTGTATCCCCATCGAATATCCATCTTGGTAAAGATAGTGGCGTCCTTTAGCTGATCCACTAGTTCTGAGATACGTGGTAAAGGATAGGCATTTTTGATGGTATGTTCATTAAGATACCAGTAATCTTGGCAAGGTCGGAGTCCACCGTTGTTACGCTTGCGTGGAGTTATCCAGCAAGGTCAAAGGTTCGACACTAAGTCCGGAACCAATGAAAGCAACTAGACGAGCGCACACTCTGAGGTGTAGTGCGAAGACACGAGAGGTTCTCACTAACTGCAACGAGCAGTCTCGTGGAGGCCAGACAACTACACGTAGATTGCGTAGAACT
>JBBPTT010001293.1:0-11375 GCA_038094175.1 Boletellus aff. lepidospora | reverse complement strand
ATACCTCCAGTGAAGATTGGAGGCCCTGCCTCCGATATCCCCAAATACCTTGGAACAACCCATTTACTATTCGCTCTCACCTCCATGGGAGCTGGTGGAAGTGGTATCCCGGTTCTGTGGGCAATTCTCCATAGCGTGCGCCACACTATTACAGACTCCACAATGACATTGAGGGCAGTTGTATTGGGAGTGACTGGGTGCCGATACCCTACACAATGGACAGGTGTATTCCGGGCAATCAGGGCGATAATGTCCACGGCTTCTGCATGTGTAACAGACCGGGGGGCGAGTCGGTTGAGGAGTTGATCTAGCAATGAAGTCGATGAAGGAAGTGATGAGGGGTTGTAAGAATTGATCGTCAAATCGTCAATGAGCAGTTGCTCTTCAGGATCTAGATCTAATTCAGGGAGGAGGAGTGGGGATGGATTGCTCATTCTCTCCTGGGAATAGGGTGTCAGCTCTTTCCAGAGGTGACGAGAATTCACCTTCTGCCAGGTGCAAAGATGTTTCACTGGAAGCGTGTGTAGTGGTGCAGGCAACCAGTCGGGCAGTGGGACTACTTGGTGGGGGAATATGGATATATTGGCGCAGGTTTGTTTGAAGAGCGAGGGGGTCAGATAGAAATCCAACCATAAGAAAGTCCCGAGTCTCTGTAGCATCTAGAGACTGCAGAATGGGCCACATGAACTCGTACATGGGTAATGCGGGGAGTGAGGTGAGGATAGGTAAAATCCTGTATCGGATGAGCAGTTCCAGAATATAATCCTTCATTCGTGAGAGAGCCATTCTGGATAAGGCATAGGGGGCCGCTAACATGGAATCGCTAGGGAGGTGTTCTGTATGGAGAAAGAAGGTGTGATAGTGATGATAAAGGTTGAGGGTGAGGGGGAGGAACTCATTTGCTTCAAAGTCTGGCATATGGTTGATCATCAGGACCAAGTGAATGTCCTGCAAGATCTTCTCTAATGCTTCCTAGAGTTGTTGTTTGGGGAGGTGATGAAAGTGATATATTTCTCCCAAAGCATTTTCTTCCATATGCGCTAGGCAATATCCTTCCATAGGATTGGGAACAGCAGTGGGAGGAGAGTAAGTGTGGGCCATGAGATCATGCAGAGTTCAAATGGTTACAATCATCCTTTTATTAGTTTGGGTCTGCCCATCTCTGGTTCAGCATTGGCGAGTCCACCAGGTGTTCCACCTCTGGTCCCGTCATTGCTCTCCAGTCCCTGTCCTGTGGCACTACCACCCGTTGTTGTCGGCTAGTATGGGCGCATCAATGCCTTATTTGGATCCTGGGCCCCAGTGTGGGGGTCCCCACCCACTATCGTTCTTGTTCTGCTTCTATAGACCCGTCACCCCATGACAGGTATAGCAGGGCCTTGTCCCAGACACGTACTTCTACTGCCCAGAACCTCGACTTCTCTGCAAGGTCATGGAGCAGGTGGACTACATAGAATAGGAGTAGGGTGGCGAGGATGAGTAGGGTTTTGTAGAAGTCAATAGAGAATTGCATGATGGATGTGGGGGGTTAGTGTGGGTGTAGCTGTAATGCTGGTAGGTTTCGAGGGGAGAGGTCACTCTTTATAGATAAGGTTGGCAGTGCACGGACCAGGGTTTCGGATCAGATTGGAGTTGCAGAATCAGGGTCTATTGATTGGGAGGAACCAGTTTCCTACTGCAGAAAGGTACCTGGGTGTTTTGCTTGATAATCCTTTAGTAATTTTCTGGAATTGGATAAATTTATGGCAAGTTCCCAGGTATTCTCGGCCGATGAATATCCTTTCCATTTAACCAAATATCGTCTTCGTCTGAAAGTCCCTCAGTGTGTGAGTATCGCTTCTACCTCGTATTCCTCTTCTCTGTTGATTGTGGAGGGGGGTGGTTGTATAAAGTTGGAGCCATGTTCAGGGGTTTCAACGTATGGGGTAAGAAGAGAGGCGTGGAACATGGGGTGGATTTTCCAGGAGGTGGGAAGTCGGAGCTGGAATGTGACGGAGGAAATAACCTTTTCAATTTCAAAGGGGCCTTCTCGTTTAGGGGCTAATTTTCGAGAGGGGTAGGGAATATGAAGGTTTTTTCCTTCGAGCCAGACCTTGTCTCCTACTTTGAAAGGTTTGTATTTAGACCAAGTTCTTTCTTTTTGTTGTAATTGGGCCGTTATATGAGTGGCTTTGGCTTCCTTCCGAGTGTTGTCCAGGATGGTCATTTGAGATTCAAGGGCGGGGAGGAAGGTTTTCCCAATGGTTGGGTATGCTTGAGGTTCATATCCCATCATTAGGACGAAAGGTGTCTGTTTGGTGACAGAATGGGTGGAGGAGTTGTGAGAAAATTCTGCCATTGGGAGTAGGTCATGCCACTTAGCAGGGTTTCCTTCGCAAAATATCCTAAGATATGTTTCCAATTCTTGATTGACACATTCGGTTTCTCCATCAGTTTGAGGATGGTAGGCGGTTGACAGTGCTAGGTCATATTGTAGGAGTTGGGCAAGTTCCCTAGCGAACACCGATGCGAATTGTGGTCCTCTGTCAGATATGGCTTGATCATGAAGACCAAATCTAGGGAATATGTTTCTGAAAAACAGTTTGGCTATTCCTGCTGCATTGATGTTTTTAGTACAAGGGAGGAAAATTACCCCCTTTGTAAGACCATGGTTGACCACGACCAGTACAGAGTCAAAGCCTGCTGAGATCAGAAAATCGGTGATCAAGTCCATAGAGATGTTTTGGAATGGACGATCCACTTCCATTGGGTTAGGGACTGGTGGGGGAGTGGTAGGATGAGTATTGACTTTATTCACCTGGCAGATTGCACATCCTTGGACAAATTTGTGGACGAAGGTGGAAAGGCCGGGCCACCAATAGTCCTGTTGGAGTAGGGACAGAGTTCTGAAATATCCCCCATGTCCTCCAGCGGGGGATTCGTGTAGTTTAGTGACAAGTGTCTGTTGTTGTGATTCGGGAATGAAAAGACGTCTCTTGAAGTACAGTATACCATCTTCCCATCACCAATCCTTTGCGGTGGCACGGGGAAATAGTGAAGAGCCCATTTGTGCAGCAGCAATAGCATGTTGTGCTAAGGGGTCATCTTTGGTGGAGAGGATTATCTTTTCTCGTATAGTGAGATCGATAAGATTGATAAAATGGTCATCAGGGATAAGGATAATGTCTTGATTGTCACTAGTGGTGTTAACTTCTTCTTTTCTGGATAGAGCGTCAGCTGGGGCCATTTGGTTTCCAGGGAGATTTTGATATCGGATGTCGAAATCTTGCAGGAATAGCATCCACCTTGCCTGCTGTCAGGACAGTTTGTGGGGTTGTTTGAAGTATGCTAGGTTTTTGTGATCAGTTTGGATCATCACTTGGTGTTCTGTTCCTGACAAGTAATGTCGCCATTCTTCCAGTGCTCGGATTACTGCTAGCAATTCTTGGTCATAAATATCATAGTTTTGTTCTTCTGGCAAGAAGGTTCAGGAGAAGTAGGCATAGGGATGAAGGTCGCCATTCCCATCTGTTTGCATGAGGACTGCTCCCGAGGCCATGAGCGAGGCGTCAGTCATAACTGTGAATGGCTTGGTGGAGTCTGGCATTTTAAGGATTGGTCTGGACATGAAAGCTTTCTGTAGGGTTCTAAAGGCTTTTTCACATTCCAGAGACCAGTACCAGTTGACTCCCTTTTTTGTAAGGTCGTGGAGAGGTTGACTGATTCCTGAGAAATCAGGGATGAATTTTCTGTAGAAGTTACAGAAACCAATGAACGATCAGATTTGTTTTACAGAGGTGGGACTACTCTATTCTTCGATGGCTTTGAGTTTTCCTGGGTCAAGGGTGATTTCCCCAGGTCAAACTATCATTCCCAAATAGTTGACTTTGGTGACATTGAAGGAACATTTACTCAGCTTGAGATATAACTCATTATCCATCATTCATTGTAGGACCCTTTGGGTTCTTTCTGTATGTTCCCCAGGTTGCTTAGAGGCGATGATGAGGTCATCCATATATATGATTAGCCATCCTTCGGCAATCATATCAGCAAACACGTGATTCATCAGGGCTTGAAATGTAGCTGGGGAATTGCTTTGCCCGAAGAACATGACTGTTGGCTCAAATAGTCCTACTGGGGTGATGAAGGCAGCCTTCCAGCAGTTGGGAGGGTGGATTAACACATTGTTATATCCCCATCATATATCCATTTTGGTGAAGATGGTGGCATCCTTTAGTTGATCAACGAGTTCTGAAATGCAAGGTAAGGGATAGGCATTTTTGACAGTGTGTTCATTAAGGTATTGGTAGTCTTGACATGGGTGAAGTCCTCCATCTTTCTTTGGTACAAAGAAGAAAGGTGATGCTTGGGGTGATTGTGAGGGTACGATAGTTCCTTTCTTTAGGTTTTCATCGACAAACATTTTGCAAGCTTCTAACTCCTTGGGGTTTAAAGGATACACTTTGGCTACCTTCGGTACAAAGGTGTCTTTAAGATCTATGTGATGGTTGTATTTTCTTGTTGGAGGTAATTTGCCCAGTGGGGGTTCCTCGAACACTTGTCGAAATTTCTCAAATTCGGGGAGAAGGGTAGTTTCTGCTTTGTTTGCCATTGTGGCCTGGGTGATCTCTGTTGAGTGGGTTATTTTCCGAATTTCTTGATTGATATAGGCATTCAGATCGAGTGTCAGGTACTTTAAAAGATATCTTTGTTCGATTTGGTCAAACGAGTGGCTGGTTGGGTTTACTGATGTGGGAAGGGTGATTTCTCCTTTAGCCCAGTCTATCTCCAGATTGACTAGTTGGAGCCAGGACATTCCTAATATTACTTCTTTGCCTCCACAATTGATGATAAGAAAGTCCTGTTTTTCTAGGAGTAGATTTTCCATGGTGAGGGAGAGTGTAACTTTCCTTCATATCAGCCCATTCTCATTTTCAGTTCCATCAGCATTGGTAGCTTTGATGGGTATCTTCAGTTTCTTGGTTTCCAACCTGAGTCTTTCTACCAAGTCTTTGTTTATGAAGCAATTACTTGCTCCACTATCCACTAGTGCGGATATTTCAGCAGTTTTTCCTGTTTTCTCTTCTTGTAAGGAAGTGGGGAGTCGAATTGCTTGATCTGCGATAGGTGATACAATTACAGGAACAGTAGTTGTGGGGATTGGTGACGCTGAAACATCCTTCCCCTTTAAAAACCCTCCTCCTTTTCTTCCTGGGGGTTTTGTCCATTTTCCATTGTTCCTTCCTTGGTAGAGAAACAGATTTCAAGGGCCTTGAATGCTTCAGTCTTGGAGATCTGTTTGTCTTTTAGGAACGACTGGAATTCTTCTTCTGCCTGTAACATGCGAGTCGGCGGTGCATTTCTAGGTGTGGGGGATACTTTCCTGTAGCCCATATCTCGTTTTTTTCCCCTATAGGAGGAATTCTTTGTTCGATGATTTCTTGTGGAACATCCCACCTTGTGGCAGATAAAACATTTGTTGTTTCTGAAATGCTCTGCCTGTTCTGTCGGTGATAGCCTGATTATGTCAACATCCATTGCGTTCGGATCTCTATAGATCCTGTAGGAAGATCTGGACGCATTTAGCTGCCCCTGTCCTGTTCTCAGGAGTTGGGTCCTAGTCCTGATTTGGTCGAATTGTGCTGCTTTTTCCATCCATTTCTGCCACTTCTCAGGGGCTGGGTCTACTGCAGTCATGAGGTTCACAATATCCCCATTTACTGCTACCCTGAGAAGGTTGATCAAGATTGTGTCTTGATGTCCCATGCCTGCGTTGGCCACCAATAATTCAAACTGAGCCTGGAAATTTGGAAATGTTCCCCTGCCCTGTTTTAAAGCATAAAGCTTGGATCACGCATCAGCTTGAGCATCACCTGGAGAGAAAGTAATGAAGAAGTCTTTTTCCAGTTCTTTGAAGGTGATGTTGATCTTTCCTAGCATGGTGTCATCCAGTTTCTGATACCAGGCTTCTGCGAAGGTTGCTGTGAGTCTGGTTTTCATATTGTTGAGGAGGATCACAATTTGCGCTAACTCATCGTATACTTCATGGTTTAACAGGAAGTAAGCTTTCATCACCTGAAACTGTTATGATTTTCTCCATAGCCCCTCATATTTTCCTCATCTCCATTCTCTCTCTTCATTGCGCTGGTCCCCTTATCTTCTCCGAGCACTTCAATCACTTTCTGTTACACTTGCGTAGAGTTATCTAGCAAGGTCAAAGGTTTGACCACAAGTCTAGAACCTTTGAAAGCAACTAGTCGAGCACACACTCAAAAGTGTAGTGTGAAGACACTTGGAGAGTCTCACTAACTGTGAAGAGCAGTCTCGTGGAGGCCAGATAACTACACGTAGATTGCGTAGAACTAGCTAAAGAATGATGGTACATGCCCGAGGGTCTTGTATACTGCTAAACCTATGGGTCTGACTAAGAATTGGCCGATGAGGAGTCATCTACAGTTACTACCCATAACACAGCATCTGGGGATGGGGGAACACGAGGTGATGCAAGAGAATCACCTGGGAAGAAAAGGGTCTTTAAGAGGAATGGGCGCATCGCGATCAGAAGGAAAAACTGGGGGCATAGCGACGGCGGTTGAACCCGTCGGAAGATGACTATCCAAAGATGACACAATATCAAATGCATATGAGGAAGGAGAAGAGAAACTCATCAAGGTGGCTCTATGTATCTGTCGGCGAAAGGCGGTCGCATTTCTTGTAACACTTTCTATTTATCTTTGGCCCGTTCTCTTGCATTATCCGAGTCATCTCGGATTACTTCCCTTAGTTACCCTTTGTACCTGGTACCTGCTGCGCTTTGATAGTAACAGCTTACCTCATTGTTCCACCACGTTCCATAGGCTTCGATGATTACTCATCTACACCTATATATACTGTTAGCACACATGTCTTTTCTTTACACTTGTTCTACGTGAATATACGCGCCCTTGTGTCACTCCTCAGTCCTCGAGTACCCCTCGAGTCCTTCGTCCCCTAAAGTCTCTAGTCCTTGAGTGTTCCTCGAGTCTCTCCGTCTCTCTCCTTGCTCTCCTAGGTGGATAGGATGCTGTGACCTCTTTGTGAGAGTCCGCCCTTCCACAGGTTGCTTGAATGACACTTGTAGTGCATTCAGCATAACAAAAGAACAAGTGTCTCCCTCACCCCTCCTCTCTGGGAGCAGGGCCACCCCAGCACAACATCGCGCCCTCGAAGGAACCTCAGACCTCCCTCCAACTCTGAACCAGAGGACACCCCTCAGAACACCTCGCCTACTCCTCCTTGGAGTAATCCCTTCACATCCCTAGCTCCTCAGTCCTCAGCTCCTCCACCCAGGAGAATCACCAGGTCATCTACGACTAACCAAGTCCACTGGCAGCTCACCCAGTCTCCTGCACTCTCCCAGCTAAGCCTAGGCCCCCCTTCACCCAGACCAACCACCCCAGCACTCACAGTCACCCCTCCCACACCAGTTCTTGCCTTACCTGCACCCCCAGTCGCTGTCTCTACCCAAGCACTCCAAGTACACCCCAACGCTCCAACACCCCCTCTGGTACCTATGGCAACCACTCAGCCCAAGCTTAAGGCCGCTCTCCCCCTCGACTTTTCTGGTGAGCCCAGCAAGTCCATCCGATGGATCAAGGCCATGAAGGCCTATTTCCAGATCAACCCCACTCAATATTCCTCCGATGAAGCCAAGATCATGACCACCTTGAATCGGATGAGTAAAGGATGAGGAGTGTCCTTCTCAGAAATGTGGTACAACTGGATGGTGGACAAAAATGTCCCCTCCACCAAGAAAACCTTTGACAAGCTCTCTGCCAACTTCGAATCCACGTTCTTCCCCTACGACATCAAAACCACCGCTCATCTGGAACTCTCCTCCCTTCGTCAGAAGTCCACCAAGACAGACAATGGATTTCAGAAGTATATCACCGACTTCCAGAACCTTGCTGCTAAGGCAGGTATCACAGATGACACCACCCTCATCCATATGATGACAGGAGGGCTCGACCAACACATCACGACCCTCATCCTCTCTATGTCCACCATCCCTGACACCATCAACGGATGGATCGAAAAAGCGAAAACATTCCATGCTCAGGTTGCTCACATCAACACCTTGAAAAAAGGCAACCACCAGACGTCCTTTTTCTCCTCCACTCGCACCACCAGCGCTCCCTCATTGGACCCAAATGCCATGGATGTTGACACCCTCAGAGTAGGGAAGCTCACTCCAGAGGAACAAGCCTGATGCTTCTGGGAGGGCCACTGCCTCCACTGCAGAAAGAAAGGGCATAATGCAGGAAAGTGCACCACCTTCACAACCCCTTTCAAACCCTCTCGTTCTCAAGAATCTATCACTGTCGCCACCGCTACCACCAGCACCCCAGCCATTACCCCCATCACTCCCTTCTCCCCTCCTTCTACCCTCGAAACCTATATGTCCCAACTCCGCTCCACTGGAAAAGAAGAAGGGGAAATCCTCCAAACGCTCAAACTTTGCTTCAAACCTGGAGAAATACAGATTGATAGTCTCGAGCTGGGTTTTTAGAAAGGGAAGCTGCCTTGACATCATCCTTCCCTCATGTACTAGTAGGCAAATCAAATGAAAGAACCATTTGTATCCCCGTTCGCCTACAGTCCCGATCTCAAACCGTTGACACCATCGCTCTCATCAATAGCGGTGCAACTGGGAACTTCATCAATCCCAGTCTCATACCCTCTCTTCGATCCAGCATCCACCGAATGGCCCAACCTCTCACCACCACCAATGTGGATGGAACCCCCAACCGAAAGGGAATCATCCAGTTCACCGTATCTGCTAAAGCATTTTTCCCCTCATACTCAGAAGATATTAAGTTCATGGTGACCTCACTTGGTGAAAGGAAGGTCATCCTGGGAACGTCCTGGCTAACCAAACATAACCCTGACATCGACTGGCTCACCAAGACCATCACCATTCACCCCCAGGCCCCCCTCTCTCTCAACAAGATCACACTCTCCACTCAACTCGCCCAACAAGAAACCCCAAAGGAACAAGAAATCCCGGAATGGTGTAAAGAGTATTCTGACGTCTTCTCCAAAAAGATATTCAGTGTCCTCCCTCCACACCACCCTTATGATCATGTAATTGAACTAAAACCATCCTTCGTCCCAAAAATAGCTAAGGTATACCCCCTCAACCCTGTGGAGAAAGAAGCTTGTAAAGCTTTCGTTGAAGAAAACCTGAAAACCGGCCGGATCATCCCTTCCAAGTCCCCTCAGGCATCTCCATTCTTCTTTGTTCCCAAGAAAGATGGTACCCTTCGCCCATGCCAAGACTATCAATACCTCAACAAGTTCACCATCCGGAATGCCTACCCTCTTCCTCTTATCTCTGACCTCATTGACGACATGAAGGAGGCCACCATCTTCACTAAACTGGACATTTGATGGGGGTATAACAACATTCGACTTCGAGAGGAAGATCAATGGAAGGCCACCTTCATCACTCCCCTTGGACTTTTTGAACCCACGGTTATGTTTTTTGGTTTTAATAATGCCCCCCTGAATTTCCAGAGTTTCATGAATCACATCTTCACTGACATTCTCACTGAAGGTTGGTTGAAGATTTACATGGATGACATCGGCATACATACCAAGGACGACATCAACCTCCATCATCAACGTACCCTTCGAGTCTTCCAGTGACTTTGAGATCACAACCTATTGCTCAAACTCTCTAAATGCTCCTTCAACACCCCAAAAATGGAATATCTAGGGATGATCATCGGTCAGGGACACGTAGAAATGGACCCAGTTAAACTAACTGCAATAGCTGACTGGACCCCCCCAACTTCGGTCAAGAGAATTCATAGTTTCCTGGGATTTGCTAATTTCTACAGGAAGTTCATTCCCAACTTCTCCAACATTGTCGCTCCCCTCGTCCTCCTCACCAAGAAAGACGAGCCCTGGCTTTGGACTTCACTCCAGGATAAAGCCTTTTCCACTCTCAAGTCCTCTTTCTCTTCCGCTCCCATTCTGTTGCTCCCAGACCCCTCTAGACCATTTTCACTTATGACCAATGCCTCCCTCCTTGCAGCAGGTGCAGTCCTGCTCCAAGCAGACATCAATGGAGACCTTCATCCTTGTGCATACTTCTTTAAGACGTTTAACCCTGCTGAATGGAATTATGACATTTATGACAGAGAACTTTTAGCAGTTATTCTTGCCCTGCAAGAATGGCGACACTACCTCCTCAGCACCCTTCACTCCATCACCATTCTCACCGATCACAAGAATTTCTCCTACCTAAAAGACCCTTGCAAACTTTCTCGTCGACAGGCCCACTGGTCCCTTCTCCTCCAGGACTTCGACATTACCTGGAAAGTCACCCCAGGCACACAAATGGGACCAGCTGATGCCCTCTCCCGATGAGACTCTGTAGACACCTCCCTCGATAACATTGCCCCCATACTTCCTGAACCTGCCATTATTGCTGCCTTCGACCTAGCCTTAGCCAAGAAAATCTCGGCTTCCTCCCCATCTGATCCTCTGGTTCTTTGTGCAGTCAACGCTCTCAAAGACAACTCCCCTCTATTCCCTCATTCCTCCCTCTCCAACTGGTCACTACACGACGGAAAACTATACTTTCAGGATCGCCTCTATGTTCCCCCCAATGCCCACTCTGACCTCCTCCACTCACTTCATTCCTCACCCACCTCTGGCCATGCTGGACAATTTCGCACAAAGGCCTTGGTTGAATGTGACTACTGGTGGCCAGGTCTGGCTGCTTTTGTCAAGAACTTTGTTGCTGGATGTGCCCTCTGCCAACAATCCAAGGTCAACACCCACCCTACCATCCCTCCGCTCAATCCCATTCCTTCAACCTCAACCCTCCCCTTTAAGCAGATCTCCGTTGACCTCATCACAGATCTTCCCTTATCCTCAGGTTTTGACTCCGTCATGGTCGTGGTCGACCATGGCCTTATGAAGGGGGTAATTCTGCTCCCTTGCCTTAAAACCATTGATACTGCAGGAGTTGCCAAATTATTTTTCAACAATGTCTTCAAACACTTTGGCCTCCACAACTCCATCATCTCTGACAGAGGCCCCCAATTCACTTCTGCCTTCGCTCAAGAACTCATGAGACTCCTCCAATACGACCTCCGCCTTTCCACCGCCTATCATCCCCAAACTGATGGTCAAACTGAACAAACCAATCAGGAACTAGAGACATACCTTTGTATCTTCTGTGCTAACAACCCCCTAGAATGGACAGACTACCTAATGACTGCGGAGTTCCACCATAACTCTGTCCCACACAGCTCCACCCAGAAATCACCGTTCTCCCTCCTCCTTGGTTATGAACCCCGAGCCTACCCTGCCCTGGGTAAAACTTTCCTCCCCGCCCTCACTGA
>JBBPTT010001292.1:0-11378 GCA_038094175.1 Boletellus aff. lepidospora | reverse complement strand
AGAAAGATGACCATGTCCACCAAGATCACCCAAGTCCAACAACCAACCAAACCCACTGTCATGCTACCACCAGAATTCAAGGAGTTCAAAAGCATCTTTGAAGAGCCCCCCCTGGGTAAACTCCCACCATCCAGGAAGTATAACCACCACATCAACCTCAAAGATACGTTCATACCACGAGTAGCCAAGGTATATCCACTCAATCCCAAGGAATTGGAGGCTTGCAAGGCATTTGTTGATGAAAATCTAAAGAAGGGGACCATAGTACCATCTCAATCCCCTCAAGCATCACCCTTCTTCTTTGTTCCAAAAAAAGACGGAGGATTGTGACTCTGTCAAGATTATTGATATCTCAATGAACATACGGTCAAAAACACCTATCCTTTACCCAGGATTTCAGAACTCATCGACCAGCTAAAGGACACCACAATCTTCACCAAAATGGACATTCGATGGGGATATAACAATGTACTAATCAAACCCGGCAACCGATGGAAAGCAGCATTCATAACCCTGATCAGACTCTTTGAACCAACAGTAATGTTCTTTGGGCAAAGCAACTCTCCAGCTATGTTTCAAGCTCTAATGAACCACATTTTCGCTGATATGATCACCGAAGGATGGCTGATCATATACATGGATGATCTCATCATCACTTCTAAAGCTGGACCTGTACATACAGAATGAACGCGGCAGGTACTCCAATGGATGATGGAAAACAATCTATTCCTCAAGCTAAGTGAATGCTCCTTCAACATCACAGAAGTTGACTACTTGGGGATGATGATTCGACCAGGAGAGATCATGCTTGACCCTGGAAAACTTGAGGCAATCAAAGATTGGAAGAGTCCCACATCCGTTAAACAAGTCCGATCGTTTATCAGATTCTGTAACTTCTATAGGAAGTTCATCACAGATTTCTCAAGGATTAGCAGACCCCTTCACGATCTAACCAAGAAAGGAGCGGCATGGGTTTGGTCCTCTGCTTGCAAATGGGCATTCCAGACCTTACAAAAAGCCTTCCTGGCTAAACTGGTATTACGAATGCCAGACTCCACTAAACCCTTCACACTCATGACTGATGCCTTGCTCATGGCATCCAGAGCAGTCCTCATGCAAGCAAACAGGAATGGAGATCTTCACCCCTGTGCCTATTTCTCCTGAACCTTCTTGCCCGAAGAGTGCAACTATGACATCTATGATCAGGAGTTACTGGCAGTTATCCAAGCATTGGAGGAATGGAGGTATTATCTGACTGGGACAGAACATCAGGTGATGGTTGAAACTGATCATAAGAACTTGGCATACTTTAAACAACCTCATAAGCTGTCATGCCGGCAGGCTTGTTGGATGTTATTCCTCCAAGATTTTGATATCAGGTATGATCATCTTCCTGGACCCAAAATGGCACCTGCAGACACACTCTCTCAACATGATGAGGTGGATACCACTGGAGATAATCAAGACATAATTCTCCTCCTGGAAGACCAGTTTATTTGGATCATCAATGTGTCAATAAGGGAAAAAGTCGTTTTATCCACATCAGACGATCCATTGGCAAAGAACACCATTGCAGCAGCACAGATGGGATCTTCCCTTTTTCTCTGTGCATCAGCAACCGATTGGCACTGGGAGGACAGGATGTTATATTTCAAGGGACGTCTTTACATTCCTGAGGATTGCAGAATGCCTCTGCTCACAGAAATCCATGAATCTGCTGCCAGTGGGCATGGGGGCTATTTTCGAACCCTTTCTCTACTACAGTGCGATTACTGGTGGCCCAGTATGTCCACTTTCATTCAAAAGTTCCTTTGCAGTTGTGCAATCTGTCAAGCAAACAAAGTCAATACCCACCCCACAACACCACCCCCAATCCCTCTCATCATGGAAGCAGAACACCTGTTCCAGAATATTTTGATGGATTTGATCACAGACCTCCCCATTTCAGCAAGCTTTGATTCAATACTGGTCATGGTCGACCATGGGCTTATGAAGGGGGTAATTTTCCTCCCTTGCAATAAAACAGTGGATGCAGCAGGGATTGCAAGGATGTTTTTCCAACACATCTTCCCTAGATTTGGCCTACACAACCGCTGTGTCTCGGATAGAGGTCCCCAATTCGCATCAGCCTTCACTCAAGAGTTAGCACAACTCCTTCAATACGACCTTGCTCTCTCGACAGCCTATCACCCCCAAACGGATGGAGAAACGGAACGAGTTAACCAAGAACTCGAAACCTATCTGTGAATATTTTGTGAAGGAAACCCCGCTAAGTGGCATGATATTCTCCCAATGGCTGAATTTGCTCACAACTCCACCATACATTCAGTTACCAAGCAAACCCCATTCTCACTCATGATGGGATATGAACCCTGTGCCTATCCAGCCATTGGCAAAACATTCCTACCCACACTGCAATCTAGACTATCAATTCTCAACAAAGCAAGAGAAGAAGCAAAGGCAGCCCATATCAGCACCCAACTATGGCTCAGAAACTATTGGAAACCTGGATACAAACCCTTCAGGATAGGAGATAAAGTATGGCTAGAAGGGAAGAATCTCCGGATCCCCTACCCATCCAGAAAACTCACTCCCAAACACAAAGGCCCCTTTGAAATAGAAAAAGTCATCTCTCCAGTTACATTCAAACTTCGACTACCCACTTCTTGGAAGATTCACCCGGTCTTTCATGCATCACTTCTTACTCCATATGTCAAAACCATAGAACACGGACTCAACTTCCTTCGACCACCCCCCAAAAATATTGAAGGGGAAGAAGAATACAAAGTAGAAGCAATCCTCACTCATAAAGGAACTTATGGTCAACAACAATACCTAGTTAAGTGGAAGGGTTATTCCTCTGTGGAAAATACTTGGGAACCTGAAAGAAACCTCACAAATGTCCAGGAATTACTCAAATCCTACTGGACCAGTCACCACAACCATTCCCACTCTAATCAGAATCTGGAGGATAAATGAACTTGGAGTGTGGAATCTCCAATGTACAAAGGGGGTATTGTTACAGATTTTCTCACTTTCCCTCAAAGATCACCTGTTGACACAGAACCACTGTCATTCTCAAAAACCAACAAGGACGAGCTAAAAAGGCTGAAGCTATCTCCTGCTAAGCACTCTCCTCTTTTGGTAGAAATCCCTATGTTTACTATTCACCTCCCAGGAGGAATTCCCCTTTACTGGCTTTTCCCTCACAAGATGGACATTCCCCAGATGATATATCCCCTTCTTCTCATGTGTCTTACCCAGCAGTATTACCCTCAACCATGACTCATCTTGACTCATGCCATTGCCATCACCACAGATTCCCATGCTAGGTTACCATCACTGCACATTCCTGTGCCAGAACCTTATCATGACTCATTCTGGTTCTCCATGACTCATCACGATGAGTCGTGATGAGTCATGGCTTACACATACACAGCATGTAGTGGGATATATAAACCCTTGCAGAAATACCTGTATTCCCTAGCTAGTTCTATGCAATCTATGCATTGTTATCTGGCCATCCACTTGATCACTAGTTGTGATTTTAGTGAGACCCCCTTGTGTCTTTGTGCTACACCTCAGAATGCATGCTAGTATTAGTATCTTTGTGGATAAACTTGCTGGGTAACCCTGTGCATGTTACAAGAAATGCCACTCTTTCTAGACCGGCACGACGCGGTATTACCTTGATGAGTTTTTCTTCTCCATCTGTCTATGCTTCTCGATTAGTCACGACTTCCGATAGTCATTTATATTCGGATCTATATCCACCGCCCATGCCTCCCCAGTTTAGTCTTATTCTCGACGCGCCCGTTCCTATTTCGGACATACCTCTCCTAAGATGATTCTCTCGCATCATCTCGTGTTCCTTCCCCCCTGGATACCGCAGTCTCTTTGTCATGATAGATAACGCTTCATCGGCCGATTCTTTGTCATTACAAATACTTAGCAGTATATAAGGACCTATGACCTGTACTATTATTCTTTAGCTAGTTCTACGCAATCTACGTGTAGTTGTCTGGCCTCCACGAGACTGCTCGTCGCAGTTAGTGAGAACCTCTCGTGTCTTCGCACTACACCTCAGAGTGTGCGCTCGACTAGTTGCTTTCATTGGTTCTGGACTTAAGTGTCGAACCTTTGACCTTGCTGGATAATTCCACGCAAGCGTAACACATATCAGCTACCTGCAGCTAGGTGGATGCTCACGAAGAGGTCACAGTGTCTAGACTGCCTAGGAGATCAAAGGGGATGAAGAAAGTTGAAGAGGACTGAGGCTACGAGAGACAGAGATGAAGGACTTCGAGCAAAGCTCGTGGACTGAGGGTTCGGAGGACGAACGGAACTGCGAGCATAGCTCATGGGCAGAGACAAAGTTGACACAAGGTATGCATATTACTGCACAGGAACAAAGGTGCTAAGAGTAAGGTATATATAGTGCATGCTGAATAAGCGAAGGAACACTATGGAACATTGTGGAAGGGTTAAGTAAGTGATCACCTTCAGGAATGAGTCAGAAGGAGTCATATCCCATCAAGGGATCATGATGGACGTAACTAAGTAACCAGATTGATGAGATCTGGTGATCGAACAGAAAAGGAACTAAAGTGGACGAAGATAAGATAAGATAAGATAAGATAAGGGAAAATAGGGGCTTAGACCCGAGGGTATCCCTTGAACTAGGAAAACTGTAACAATCTTGCCCTTTCCTTGGCCTACCACCCACAAACTGATGGAGAATGTTACAAGAAATGCTACTGATGGTTCCCCTTCTAGTCGACACGCATATTTGATGAGTTTTTCTTCTCTCTCCCATAACCAGTCTGATGTGTTAACCGGTAGGGATGTTCATTTTCCCTTATGCTCTTATCCTGTTACCATGCCTCCTATCTTTGATTCTTCCCTTGATGTGCCTGTACCATTAATGGACATATTCTCCTCAGGTGATTCTTTGTATCACCTCGTGTTCCCCTTCTCTCCTATATTGATTCTCATGTAGTAACTCTTGATGACTCCTTCACGGCTGATTCTTAGTCACTGGTCGATACCAGATCGTATATAAACCTCCATGCCATGTATTACTATTCCTCAGCTAGTTCTATGCAATCTATGTGTAGTTGTCTGGCCTCCTTGAGACTGCCCATCGCAGTTAGAGAGATCCTCTCGTGTCTTCGCACTACACCTCAGAGTGTGCGCTCGACTAGTTGCTTTCATTGGTTCAGGACTTATCATTGAACCTTTGACCTTGCTGGATAACTCCATGCAAGCGTAACAAAAGAACTAGCTGCATTCTTGTCCCTGCTTTTTAGCAGAAGGACTCTAGGCAACAACCACGAAATTGTCCTCAGGGAAAAGATTGGACCTACTAGTCCTTACCTTCATCCTCACCACCACTACAACCCTGAAATTAGCAAACGACATCACTGCCACCATTGCCCTATATGTGTTCATAGCCCGACGGACCTGGCTCACCTGAAACAAAAGAAGACACACCCCTGCTTGGGAAGAAGAAGGGCCTTGATCCACCATCATGTCGAGATTCAGAGTTAGACCACCGGAGGAGTCAGATTATGGGGAAGAATACGTGACCAATAGTCCGAACCCTCAACCCCAGCAATGGAGACTTCTTGGACCAGCTCAACCACCTAACCCCTTTCAACCACCCAGAAGACTTCGTCGACCATCTCAAGCCTCGCCAGCACCCCCAGTCATCTCTATTCCTACTGAAACTGAACATACAGGGTTTTCCACCCCAAGGGAACCATCCCCAATTGAGTTATCCCCTCCACATCCTGTTGACATGACTCACCAAGCAACTGGACCAGCACCCGTCCCCACACCCAACCCGCCAGCTGTAACTCCTGCAATCAAGAAGTCAGAGATATGTGCAGGATGTCCAGAAAACTTTAGTGGGAAGACAGAGGATGCCAAAAGATGGTTCTGAGTGATGAAGGCATACTTCCTACTAAACAGGGAAGTATATGACGAGCTAGCACAGATCATCATCCTTCTCAATAACATGAAAACTGGATTGGCAGCCACCTTCACTGAAGGATGGTATCAGAAGCTGGAAGATGCAGCAAAGGGGACAATCAACATCACCTTTGTGGAACTGGAGAAAGACTTCTTTATGACCCTTTCACCTGGGGATGCTCAGGCAGATGCGCCATCTAAACTTTATGCCTTAAGACAAGGCAGAGGGACCTTCCCGAACTTCAGAGCTCAGTTCAAGCTATTAGTGGCCAACACAGGAATGGGACATCAAGACACGATCTTGATAGATCTTCTCAGGGTGACAGTAAACGTGGATATCGTAAACCTGATGACTGCAGTAGATCCTGCTCCAGAAAAATGGATGAAATGGGTAGAAAAGGCTGTGCAATTTGACCAAATCAGGACCAGGACACAGCTCCTTAGATTAGGACAATTGCACCCAGAGACAGGAACCTCCCGAAACCACAAAGATCCGAATGCCATGGACGTAGATGTCATTCAACTCTCACCCATGGAAAGGGCAGAGCATATGAGGAACAACAAATGCTTCATCTGCCATAAAGTCGGGTGCTCCACCAGGAATCACCAATCAAAGAACTTTTCCTATAAAGGAAAAAGCAAAGAGAGAGACTACAGGAAAGTGCCTACCTTATCCAGAAACGCACCACCAACTTGCACTATACAGACAGGAGACGAGTTCCAAACATTTTTGGAAGATAAACATGTCTCCAAGACGGAAGCACTCAAGGTGCTTGAAATGTGCTTCTCTCATGAAGAAGAAGAGGTAGTGACAGATGAACCAAACCCCATGAAAGAAACAGGTTTTTAAAGGGGAAAAGTGCTTCAGCATCACCAATCCCCAGTACGACTATTCCTGTACTTGTATCATCAATCACAGATCGAGCAATCCAACTCCCCACTCTTGTACAAGAAGAAAAGACAGGAAAAACCGCTGAAATATCCGCATTAGTGGATAGTGGAGCAAGCAATTGCTTCATAAATAAAGATCTGGTAGAGAAACTTAGGCTAGAAACTAGGAGGCTGAAAGTACCTATAAAAGCCACCAATGCCGACAGAACAGAGAACAAAAATGGGCTTATACGAAGGAAAGTCACCCATTCACTTCAAATGGAAAATCTGCTTCTCGAAAAATAGGACTTCCTCGTCATTAATTGTGGAGGAGAAGAAGCAATTTTAGGAATGACCTGGCTATGACTAGTCAACCCAGAAATAGATTTGGCTAAAGGCGAAATTACGCTTTCCGATTCAATAGATCCGAACACCCGATCTTCTGATCACATTGAACAAAGATATCTCTTGTGATACCTAGCATTAGATCCCAATGCCCATATCAATCAGGAAATCATTCGAAAAATCACACATTCCACCGAAATCGCCCAGGCAGAAGCAATGAACAAAAAAGAGACCGTCTTACCACCCGAATTCGAAGAATTCCGACAAGTGTTCAAAGAACCCCCTCTGGGCAAACTACCCCCCTCTAGAAAATATAACCACCACATTGATCTTAAAGACACCTTCATGCCAAAGGTAGCCAAAGTTTACCCACTAAACCCCAAAGAACTAGAAGCCTGCAAAATGTTTGTCAATGAAAACCTAAAGAAAGGAACCATCATGCCATCACAATCCCCCCAAGCATCACCTTTCTTCTTCGTACCAAAGAAAGATGGAGGACTTCATCCATGCCAAGACTATTGGTATCTTAATGAACACACTGTCAAGAATGCATACCCCTTACCTCACATTTCTGAGCTTGTAGATCAACTAAAGGACACTACTATCTTCACTAAGATGGATATCCGATGGGGTTACAACAATGTGCTAATCCATCCTCCTGATCGATGGAAGGCCACCTTCATCACACCAGTCAGATTATTCGAACCAACAGTCATGTTCTTCGGGCAGAGCAACTCTCCAGCTACGTTCCAAGCCCTTATGAATCACGTATTCACTGATACGATTGCTGAGGGATGGCTGATCACATACATGGATGATCTTATCATTGCCTCTAAGCAACCAAGAGAACACATGGAAAGAACTCATAGAGTCTTGCAACGAATGATGGACAATGACTTATTCCTCAAGCTGAGTAAATGTTCCTTCAACATCACCGAAGTTGATTACCTCGGAATGATAGTCTGACCCGGCGAGATCACTCTTGACCCAGGAAAACTCAAAGCCATCAAAGACTAGAGTAGCCCAGTCTCTGTAAAGCAAATCCGCTCATTCATAGGATTCTGCAACTTCTATAGGAAGTTTATCCCTGACTTCTCGGGGATTAGTCAACCTCTCCATGAACTCACCAAAAAAGGAGTCAAATGGAACTGGTCACCGGAATGTGAAAAGGCCTTTAAAACCTTACAAAAAGCTTTCATGTCCAGACCTGTTCTCAAGATGCTGGACTCTATCAAACCCTTCACAGTTATGACCGATGCCTCACTCACCACCTCTGGAGCAGTCCTCATGCAGACAGATGGAAATGGAGATCTCCACCCCTGTGCTTATTTCTCTTGAACCTTCTCCCCTGAAGAATGAAACTATGATATATATGATCAAGAGTTATTAGCCATCATCCAAGCATTAGAAGAATGGAGACATTACTTATCTGGAACGGAACACCAGGTGACAATCCAGACTGATCATAAGAATTTGGCATACTTTAAAAAACCCCATAAGCTATCCCACCATCAAGCCAGATGGATGCTATTCCTCCAAGATTTTGATATTCAATATCAAAACCTTCCCGGAAACAAAATGGCCCCTGCCAATGCTTTATCCAGAAAGGAAGAGATTGATACCACTGGCGATAACCAGGATGTGATCCTCATCCCTGACGACCACTTCATCAACCTCATTGATCTTGCGATACAAGAGAAGGTAATTCTCTCCACCAAGAACAACCCCCTAGCAAAGAATGCTATCACAGCTGCACAAATGGGATCTTCACTGTTTCTTCGAGCTAATGCAAATGATTGGAAATGGGAGGACGGCATGTTATATTTCAAGGGGTGTCTTTTTATCCCTGAATCTCAATGACAAATGTTAACCACCAAACTACATGAATCCCCCACCAGCAGACATGGAGGATACTTCAGAACCTTGTCCTTACTCCAGAGAGATTACTGGTGGCCAGGTCTCTCTACCTTCATATGAAAGTTCGTCCATGGATGTGCAGTTTGTCAAGCAAACAAAGCCAACACCCATCCAATGGCACCACCACTCATGCCCAACCCTATGGAAGTGGACCACCCATTCCAAAACATCTCTATGGATCTCATCACTGATCTTCCACGATCAGTGGGCTTTGACTCAATACTGGTCATGGTCAACCATGGCCTTACAAAGGGGGTAATTTTCCTCCCTTGTAATAAAACCATCGACACAGCAGAAGTAGCCAAATTGTTCTTTAGAAATATCTTCCCCAGATTCAGACTCCACAATTGGATCCTATTGGATAGAGGTCCACAATTTGCTTCTGCATTTGCCAGAGAACTCACCCAACTTCTACAATACGATATAGCCCTATCCACAGCCTACCACCTGTAAATTGATGGAGAAACCGAATGAGTTAACCAGGAACTGGAAACATATCTGCGGATATTCTGCGAGGGAAACCCTGCTAAGTGGCATGATCTTCTCCCCATGGCTGAATTCACTCACAATTCCGCTACTCATTCGGTCACTAAACAAACTCCATTCTCATTGATGATGGGATATGAACCCCAAGCTTACCCCGCCATTGGAAAAACCTTCCTCCTCACCCTTGAATCGCAGATGACCATCCTCGATAACGCCCAAAAAGAAGCCAAAGCCACCCATGTAACCGCCCAACTATGACTGAAAGAAAGAACCTGGTCTAAATACAAACCCTTTAAAGTAGGAGACAGGGTCTGGCTAGAAGGGAGGAACCTTCACATCCCCTATCCATCCAAGAAGCTTGCCCTGAAATGAGAAGGACCATTCAAAATTGAGAAAGCAATTTCCTCTGTAGCCTTCCAGCTCCGACTCCCCTCCTCCTGGAAGATTCACCCAGTCTTTCATGCCTCCCTTCTTACACCTTACACAGAAACAACGGAGCATGGCCCAAATTTCCTCAAACCCCCGCCTGACAATATCGAAGGGGAAGAGGAATACAAAGTAGAGGAAATCCTCGCCCATTGGAGCACATTCAGACAAAGGAGATATTTGGTTAAATGGAAAGGATACTCATCAACTGAGAACACCTGGGAACCTGCCACCAACCTAACTAATTCCAGACAAATCCTGTGGAATTACCAGGTGAGACACCCGACGGCCTTTCCACAATGACGACCCGACTTGATCCAACTTGACTTGATCCGACTTGACCCGATATCCCTTGGTCCATGCACTGCAATCCTGCCTATAAAAAGCCTCCTCCCTCATAATGCTCTCCACCACCATACCTACCATCATCCAAACACCACATTCAATATGCAATTCTCACTCGAAACCCACGAGTTCATCGCTCTTGCCATCATGTTAATACTGGTCTACATAGCATACTTAGCCCACGACCTAGCCAACTGCTCCCACTTTTGGGTGGTAGAACAGGACAAGAATGCTAGTGGGTGGGGAGCTCCTCACTGGGGCCCTGGCTCACAGGAAGACACTGATCCGCCACCGCAGTAGATGCCACAGGGTGATGAACCCACAGGAACGGGATTGGAGGGCGGTGACAGGGCCGGAAGTGGAACATCTGGTGGATTCCCCAATGCTGAACTGGAGATGGGCGGACCCTGAATAAAAATATATTTTCCCTGGCTGAGAACTTAAAAGGAAGGGAAGGGGAGCGACCAATGAAACAACCTTTGCAACCATTGACTCACCATGGCTATCGAACTCCCCACCACTCTACCCGACCCCCTTGAGCACTATCGCACTGATGGAACAGTGGACAGAGCGCTAGGAGAAATATATCGCCTCCATCACCTGCCAAAAATCCAACTATGGGATGTTCTAGATAAGATTTTCCAAGACGTCCATCTCATGCTCCTCATTAACCATGACCCCACCTTTGAAGAGAGCAAATTCCTTCCTCTCACCCTAAACCTCTACCATTGCTACCACGCCTTCACACAACACACTGAACACTTACCTTCAGACTCTATGGTCGCCACCCCCTACGCCTTGTCACAGATGGCACTTAGTGGGATGAGGGACTACATCCTGGAACTCTCTGTCCGCCACAGGATTCTGCCCATTTTACATGGACTACCTGCCCTCGCTATGCATGATCTAGTGTGGCCTATTCTCCAGACTCTCGGGCCAATACATATCCGAAATTTTCTGTGCGTTGGGTTCATATCTGACCCATTGGCTCTACAGCCCATACCCCATGCGTATTT
>JBBPTT010001291.1:0-11382 GCA_038094175.1 Boletellus aff. lepidospora | reverse complement strand
GCGACCGCAGCGACACCAACACCATCAGCTCCTCGACCAACTCGAACGCCCACTCCCCGAACACGACCCCCCCCTCCCGCGAGAAGAAAGAGCTCACACAGCTGCCGCCCCTCCCCGAATGGCCCCCTTCCCACTCTCGTCCAGAGCACCGCCATTCTCTGGTCCCTAGCATCACCCCCGCTCAGATTCAGCGGTCCCCCAGTGCCGGCACTACTGGAACCAGCGCCGGGACACCCTCCTCCCTTGCTTCCACCAAGCCTTTGCCCGACCTCTCTCCGCGTCCCCTGCCCCCCATCGAGGAACCGAACGATGCCGACAATGACAGCGGTGTCGGTCTCCCCGCGTCCTCTCCCGTGCCCCACACTCCCGACTCTTCGGAGGCCCCTTCGAAATCTGCCGCGCGCAAGGCGGCCGAGACCGCTGCCAGTTCGGAAATACAGAAAAAAGTTGCATTCATATCTCCTCCTCCAACACCGTCAGGACCCTCAACCTCACAGCCCCTTCCTGATGAACCTACCAGCCCCATTATCTCCGGATCACCTCCCCAAGCGCCTGCGGCTGTTCCCCTCAAAACCACTGTCTCACGTTTTCAGGCCACACACGGCAAGGACACGCGTGGCTCTACATCCACCGCCGCCTCATCCTCGCGTACAGACTTGGGTTCCAAACCGACCACCACCTCTCCCACTCTGACCCCAATTTCTGTCCAATCCAACAGGGCAATTTCTACTCGCACCGCAATCTCCCCTTATCCTGGTTCCATCCGTTCTGGCACTCCTTACTCTCAAATGTCCAACACGAGCACGCGGATCCTCGCCGCTTCCTCGTGGAGCGAGGGTGCAGAGGAGGATCTGGTCAGCAACCTTGGCCCGCGCGAGCGCACAAGACAAGAAGTCCTCTGGGAGATCGTCGCCAGTGAGGAGCGGTATGCATCCCCTGTTTTGATCCCCATCTAAGCGTCGATACTGACGTACTCACCCAGGTATGTCAATGACCTCCAAAGAATGAAGGAAACTTTTATTGAATCGCTCCTCCATCCGTTTGCGTCGCCCCCTCCCACCTCGCTATCGCCGTATGATGATGACGACTATCCCTCCCCACCTGCCCGCATCGACTCTCCGCACGAGTCCGTTGACGTACTTCCCATTGCTGCTCGCTTCATGTCTCCGACTGGCTTCCGTTCCGACGGTGCGTCTTGTATCGCTGCCGAAACCAAGTCTCTGGCACCCACCACCCCCAACATTGATGACGAATCGGCCGAGTCGGAATTGGAGGATGACCATCTCCCTGATCTGCAAGGCAACCGCATCAACATGTCCGCAAAGCACAGTCACCCTCGTTCGCCTTATCGTATGGGCTCAGCTCCGGCTGGAAAGGGGAATAGAGTCAAGGAATCGGTACCTTTTCCATCCCGATCCCATGGGTCACTCCCCCCAACTCAGCGCATGAATCAGGTTAATGCGTCTTCTCAGTCCCTCGGGCGGCAGTCTGAGCGTGAGCGCGACAAGGATCGAGAACGGAAAGATAGCGCCAAGACGACTCCAACCGTTCATAGCCGTCTGCTTCGCAAACCTAAACGATCGCAAACACGCCAGGATGCTTCGTTGCAGACTGCTGTGCCTCCGCACCTCCTCCCTGAAGATTTGCGAACATGTCTCGAGGTCATTGAGAGCGGCGTCCTTGACGGGCACGTCAAGCTCAGCGACGGGCTGAGGAAACGCTATGAGGAACAGTATCCCCTCGTACGGTCGCTCGCGGATGTCTTCGTTTCCCACGTACGTGCTCATCCGGTCGTAGTGGAACTGTTATTGATTGGCCGTAGTCACACATCTTTCAAGGCTATGCCACTTATGTCTTGCATCTCGAACGTGCTCTCGAGCAGGTCGACAACGCCCTCTCCATGGCAAGTGCTACCAAGAAGCCCAAGAATCAGGATGCGGCGGAGTGGCTCAAGGTGTGCAAATACCTGCAACGACTGGAAGAGTTGGCTGCCGACAAGGGCGAGACTGGTCTTGCGATCTCGTTGTCGAAACCATTCCAGCGTCTGCTCAAGTATCCCCTTCTTTTCCAGAATCTTCTCTTCCACACCGATCCCAGCACATTCGAATACGAGAGCACCCTCCAGATGGTCGCTGAAGTAGAGACGATCGTGCGGAGCATCGAGGATGAGAAGATCCAGAAAGAAGACCGAGACAAGACGAGGGACGTCCTCGCACGCATTGAAGGCCTTGACAAGGTGAAGCAGCTGGCGATCCCGAAACCGTCCCGGCTTCTTTTGGAGGAAAGACAGGTCGTCATCGGTCGCGAGGGATCAACATCCGCTTCATCGTCACCCAAAGGCTCAAATCCCCCGCCTGTGATGGCCATGAAGAACGTCAAGGGCAAAACATCGTTCCGACGGCTGAGCGATGTTCTTGGTACGGGTTCTGGTGTGGGAAGCAAAAAGGACTTGTGGCTGGTGGTCTTCAACGATGTCGTCCTGAGGTGTCAGCGTACGGGAACTACCTCGTTGCCCCTGGTGTCGAGCACGAATTCGCGCACGAATTCCCTGCCAGAGATGCAAGGCAAGTCAAAATACGCAACGTCCGGGCGTCGAAATTCGCACACAAAGCCACGAAACCTGTACAAATTTATCAAGGTGCGCAGCGTGCTTGTGTTGTCTCCGCTGCGTGCTCACGTACCGTTCCATCAGATAGAAACATGGGTAATTGGAGACGTAATTCAGCCGAGAGAAGGTGTTGTGGCTATGGAAGAGTAGGAACACCTCTTGTATATTGGTACTCACATCTGACCTTTCTCCCAGCGTCGTTCGTTCCAAGGTGGAGGCGCACGCAACCCATAAGCCGAAGATCATCCCACTGCCGGATGACGACGAAGACGAAGACGACTCGGATGACTCGGATAAGAAGAGCAAGATGAGCTTCTCTTACTGGGGTGCTGACAAGATCACCCTCCAAAAGCCAGCGTTGAAACCCAAACAACACACTATTGGCGGGTCCTCCCGACGCGTGTCCCCAGGGGGGAGTTCCTATGCCCGGGAGTCTTCAGCCAACGCAAAGTTTGGTACCCGGCTGGTATCCGGTGATCAAATTTCACCAGGTATACGACCTGCGAGCAGAAAAACACAACCGGCGCAGGGCACCAAGGCTCGTGCCAATCCCTCAGACGATAGCCAGTCTATCAAGGCGACTGTGACTCGCCCTGCTTGGGACACCAGTACCCGCGGTGCCAACCCCCCCGCTAAGCGGCCTCGTCAGACCTCTCAGTCTAGCGCTGCTACTGCCACTCGCGCCACTGTGACAGCCGCCACCACCAGCAATAACAACAACAGCAACAAGCCTCAGCTCTCCCCCGTTGCATCGGAAGACTCTGGAGTAGGCCTGTACCGTCAAATTGTTGCCCAAGATCCCTCGTTGACTCAATGATGTTCCACACGTTCTCTACTTTTGCTGTCGTCCTGCCTAGACACCACCAGCCCTCATTAATAGTCGAGTTCCGATACATTTCTTCCGTCGCGTTCTTGAACTCACGTACTGCACTCGCTTACTTGATCGCTTTCTCCCGTGCATCATGGCTGACACATTCCTTCATTCCTCCGCCTGCTTGCGGCCGCATTTTTTGTCAATTGGTACCCAAATGTCTGACGATACCTTCACACTCTCATTGAGGCTTCCCATTTCTCTTCTCTTTATCACATTCTCTATTTGCGGAACACATTGACAATTTCTACTCTAATCCGACACTCCGATACCAGCATACCCAACCTTGCCGGGGTGGCTCCAACGCAACTTCTCTTGAGCACCCTTTCAGCATGTATACTAAATTGGCATCCTGTTATCAGATCTACTCCGTCGCTTCGTACGCCGCGTTGTGAATGCTGACGCTGCGTCCGCTAGGGTCTGACGCGCAACCCCATTCGGCGCGTGGTACCCAGCTGGATTGCCATCAGGATCCGTAACACGTGGACGAGTCGAACGTCGAGAACTCACCGTATGGTCGTCCCGGCCGCAGCATCAGACGGGAAATGCGCTGAAGAAAGTGAATCTCGGATGCTTCGACGGCGACGCGGACGTCCTCTGACCTTCGAAAATTTCCCGAATGTAGTACGCCTCCTTCGTGTCGGGCGTGTTGAAGGGCCAGCGTTCGGCCCGTTGGGCGAACGCCTCGTCCGAAACGACCGAAGCGGCATGATCCTTTATTCTGTGGGACGATCTCGATAAGCGTGCACGCGACTACCGTGTGGACGAGCACACACGCACCCATCTATCCACGAGTACCCAACGCCGTCCGAAAACTGTTCCTTCTGGCGCCACAAAATCGATTTAGGCAGGTAGGGCTGCGGATCAAAAAAATGTCAACGGTTATGATCGGAACATTTCTCTCTCTTTTTTTTCTTCGGAGCATCAACTTACCTTTCCATCAGGAGATTTGTCAAAGGCCTTACGGAGAATATACTTGAAAGCGTGGGGCCATCAGTCCTCGGTCCCTGAATAGCGAATCAAGGGTCGACAGACCTTTTCCATCTTCGGACGACCATCTTCATCGAACTCCTGGGAGGAACCCTTTGAAAACAACTTGGCCTTCGGATCAACGCCCAGCGCAACCTCCAGGAACGCCTTGTCAAGGAACGGCACGCGTGCCTCCAGTCCCCATGCCATGGTTGACCTGTGAGATCCGTTTCGTCAATATCCAAGGTATGAGCAAGCGAGGAAACGAAATGCGAGCTCACTTGTTGGCACGGAGACAGTCGGCCGCATGGAGTTTTTTCACTCGGCGCACACATTCCTGGTGGAGTGACTTGCTGTCAGGCGCGGCGTGGAAATACAAGTACCCTGCCAGTGGAAGACAACCAGTATCTCGGATGTGGTCATCTCGACGTTACGCGATCGTGACGCACCTCCAAAGGCTTCGTCGCTGCCCTCCCCGCTCAGGACCATCTTGACACCCATAGCCTTGATCTTACGGCTGAGAAGGTACATGGGCGTGCTTGCCCGAACGGTCGTCACGTCGTACGTCTCGAGGTGGTAAATGACATCTGGAATTGCATCTATTCCTTCCTGCACGGTGAAGACGAATTCGTGGTGGATGGTTCCCAGAAAGCGTGCCACTTTCTTTGCCGCTAAATGGTCCGGCGCGTTTTCCAGTCCAATGGAGAATGAATGAAGCTGGGGCCAAGCGGCAAGCATCGCTACTCGGCCGATTGGTTGACAATTGTGTGAACACGGACGGGGATGACTCCTCACCTTGTTCGCTCAGGTCATCCGATTTTGGCGTTGGTGGGCCACTGTTCGCATCGGCCAGCTTGCGTTTACGGACCTCGAACAGTTCCTGGGCGAGCTTTTCTGTCTCTCGCGCGGCAACGGCGGCGATCAAGCTGCTGTCCAAGCCGCCACTCAGCAAGACTCCGTACGGTACCTCGGACATCAACCGTTTCCGGACAGCGGCTTCAAAGGTTTCGCGAAGCAAGGTGTAATCTACCGCCTTGGTGGGGACAGGGGCATTCTCTTGATCACCATCAAGCCAGGAGGGGTGATAGTAACGCGTGGTGGAGTTGTCCCGGCTGTCAAACACATGCCCAGGAGGGAAGGATATAATTTGGTCGCATTCGTCCACGAGCGCCTTGAGTTCTGATGCAAAATAGGTCACCCCTGGTCGCTTTGAGTCCCAACCCTGGAAAAGGGTCGTGATGCCGATGGGATCACGGGCAGCGATGATCCTGGACGGCGTCACAGACTCGTCTAACAAGACAAAAGAAAACATTCCATCAAGGAACGTGGGGACATCTCTGTCGTGTTTTTGATACTTGGTGAGTCAGCCCATGTCAGCCAAGGGATGAACGCGGAGGGGGCGGTCGGCCGACTTACGAGCGGTAAGATGACCTCGCAGTCGGAGTGCGTCTTGAACTTGACGCCTGGTCCAAGGCTCTTGCGGAGCAAGAGATGGTTATAGATTTCGCCGTTCACGGCGAGCGTGAGTTTGCCGTCCTCGCTCACGAGGGGCTGGGCACCACTATCTGTATGCTCGTTAGACCCCCCTCATACAAATCAAGACGCGATGCAGACCAATGCCGACGATAGCAAGGCGTTCGTGGCAGAGTATGGCGTCCTTGCCCACATAGTACCCCGACCAGTCTGGGCCGCGATGGCGGAGGCGTTTCGACAACTTGACGAAACGGGCGCGGTCTGCGCCTGGATTCTTGACGCCGTGTACTGCGAGGATGCCACACATGGACGAAGGAGAGGAGTGTTGTGAGTCATTCGAGTCGAGAGCTGGCTTAAATACGATTTGGACGTTAATATTAATATCTTATCTCATCTTATCTTATCAACGAACCAAAATTAAATAATGAAAATTGGCACGCCACTGTCGACATGGTCCACTCGAACGACGTGCAGCGCCTCTTCCTCCAGGCCGTCTTCTCGCGCGGGATCCTTTCGTTCAGGCACGGCCAGGTCCTCTGGTCAAAGTGCATCGAGGCCGTTCAAGGTTGAACCGACCCCCAGACGACCCGTCCCGTCGAACTGACCTTGCATCTCCCCAAGTCGCCGACCCCTCGCTCGCCATACGCTTCGACGACGGCAGACAGGCATGGGACAAGTTCGTCTCCGACATCAACAGTGCCCTCAATCCGCTTGACCTCGAATTCCGCCACCTGACGGACGAGCAGACCGGGATAGAGATGTACGCCCTCGTGCGCCTCCCAACTGTGTCAAACGCGTCCGTTGCGCTGACCCAACCCCCCACCTTTCCGTTTCTACGCCAGGTGAACAAAAAGGACGACGAGATCGCCCAGATGGCTACTGACTACACTCCCCTCGAGATTGCATTCTTCAAGGCGGTCGTACGTGACCCACGCACGACAGGGCGACCACGGTCTTGTCTAACCGGACCATCCCAGGTCGAGCAAATCATGCTTGCACCGCGTGAAGCATATTCCGTGTCCTCGCTCGCCGCCCTTCGCGAAGTAGGCTCGCTCAAGTCAAACATGACCAAGTCTCAGGCCGAGGCCGTCCTAAGCAGTCTCGTAGCCAAGGGATGGCTGCTCAAGAGCAAGTTGAGCGGGTGCCCTCTCGTAGTTTCACCTTGTCGCTTCTCAACCTTGTCATCTTTTCAGACGTGCACGTTACTCGCTTTCGACGCGCGCGCTCCTCGAGCTCTTGCCTTACCTGAAGTCAAATTATCCCGACGAGTGTCTGGAATGCACGATTTGCATGGAGGTACGACAATGTCCCCCTTGTTGCCCCCCCGTTTGCCTGACCTTTTCTTTTTCGCGTCCGTCGTCTTCAGATCATCACACGCGGTGCCGGTTGCAATACACCCAACTGCAAAACAAGAATCCATTATCACTGTTTCAGGAAACTTCGCGCCCGCCGTGGGCAGTGTCCCACCTGTGCCAAGGACTGGCCACAGGATGCAATGCACCTCATACCTATAGGCGAAGGTGCTATCAAAGATGGTCAAGATGAAGGCCGACGTACACGCAGGAGGAGCACAACAGCGAGCGAGGCCGATGAAGAAGAGACGATAGACGAAGACGAGCCTGCGCCTTCGCAACCCAGCCAGGCTCGGCGGCGCGGGAAAAAGAAGGCTGTTACCATGGACGTCGACGAGGACGGCGAAGAGGATGGTGAAGAGGACGGAGAAGAGAGAGACGAAGCTCCTCGGAAATCTCAAGCGGTCAAGCACCGTCGTTCTACGAGAGCGGTGCGCTGACGCTGGTCCTCTGGCATCAAAAAAATTCTGTGTCCCCTACGCGCACTTAACAGGTATTGTAGTGTCATTCGTCTATCGACATGATTGTTCGTGCCATCGTGGGGGTGTCGAAATGCGACTTTCATCTTGCTCCTGCACCAAGCGGGGTGTCTACAAACCCGAACTTGCCCTTCCCCCAGACTTGGATGCGTCGTTTATCTCTCTGGCCCTCGCCAAATTGTTCGTTCCACTTGCGCAAGTCTGCCAGCGAACCCAAAGATTCAGAGCTCGAGGGCGTTATCTCTTTGAGTGCCTTGGCAAAGTGTTTCCAATGGATGGTCCGTGAATAGGGAAGCGCATCCGAACTGTTGGTCGAGTCTTGTCCAACAGCTGCCGGTGATGAGCTCCATGGGACCCTGAACCCCTCCTTGACCGCATCGAGAGCAGCAGAGACACACAAGTCTTTAGGGTTCAGACATCAGAGAGACATGTTACTGAACACAAAAACCAGACGCACGCTTCAAATCCGACCCCGAGAAACTCTCGGTCTGCCCACTCAATGCCTTCACATCAACATCTGGCGCCAATGTCTCATCTCGCAATAGAATGCGGAGAATCCCTGGAATACGCCAACATTGAAGCGCTATTCGGCAGCGAGACAAATCCGAGATGCCACTCACCCTCTCTTTCTTTCTCCCCAGGTAGGTCCACCAGTAACCTACGTGGTAGTCTCCGCAATACAGCATCGTCAAGATCGAAAGGCCTATTGGTAGCACCGATTACCACGACTCTCTCCTCCAAGCTCGCTTGGCTCTTCAGTCCGTCCATCTCCTGCATAAACTCAGTGATAACCCCACGGTGTGCCATGGCGCCACCTGAGTCGCGAGCAGATGACCGAGCTCCAAAGAGTGCGTCAATTTCATCCAAAAACACGACGCAAGGAGACAGGCGACGAGCAAGACTGAAGACTGCTTTAACAAGTTTCTCGCCTTCGCCGACGTACTAAGTTGAGCGAGGGACAGTCAGAAATAGGAGAAGTAGAGCTATGTAGGAAACAGACCATGTCCATGACATCCGAAGGCGAGACCATTAACATCCTGCAACCGGCCTCCTTGGCAAGAGCCCGTACTGCGAGGGTTTTGCCGGTTCCTGGAGGCCCAAACAGAAGACACCCAGTCATGGCATGTTCCTTGAGGATACCCATTTGAAATGCCGCAGGATGAATAAGCGGTAGCGAAACCAGAGTCCTCACAGAGTCGATCGTATGCGGAGGAAGATGGACCTGTGCAAAAGTCGTCGAGAGAGAAGCTACTCGAGTTGCATCAATGATCACGCACGTCATCCACGGTCGATTGGACAAAAGCCACTTACCAGAATCGACAATACAACCCAACAAGCGCTTTTCGTGAGGATCAAGATCTTCGTCTTGCTTAACCTTTTCCACTATCTCATCTATTAGTTGGCCATCTTCGGCGTCTTCGAGTTCGAGCGCGTCTAACTCGTCCTCAGTGGCATCGTCAGACAAGTTCTCGCGGGGAACACGAACACGCGCGTCCTTTGACCAAGTCCGACGGAGATCACGCGAAGAGCGTTGTGCTGCCCAGGCGCGGTGTATCGCGGACCACGGGACAGAAGTTGGTTCGAGGATCGCACTGACCGCCTTGGGAGATACGGGAGGGGAAATGACGGAAGAAGAGACAACACTTCCAACTGCTCGATCTGCAATTTGACGTATCGAAGGCCAAGGCTCGACCCTCGTGCTCCAATCCTCCCACATCTCGTGTTCCTCGGGATATTGAAACCCATGTGACATGGAAGCGTCCACATGGAGCTGCTGCGGAGTATCAACAGGAGGAGCGACGATCACCGCGCCTGCTTCGGGGCCCCCGTAATGTGATTCTGATCCCTTGTCGGCTTGGTCGACTTCTGCCCCACCTGCCCCACCAGTGGACGAGGTGTCGGCTACGCCGTTCACATCAGCTTCTAGCACGCCACCAATGCCTCCAACACCCAATCGCATGGCCAACTCGTTTACCTCCCTCCGTCGGGTCATCCTACATTTTCTTTCGGCGCCTTGATCTCTTGAACTAGGAAGTATAACGGAAGCCCGGAAGAATTTTCCCAAGGCTCCACCACCAGAATTACCATCGTCGGAGTCGCCTTGTCCACTCCCGAGCATGTCCAGAAAAGGAGGCGATCCCCCACCCAATAAAAGTATTGGGGAACGTGGAGCTTCATACTCGGCAGGCGTGGGCTGAGCGATGGCTTGAGAAGGACCACTGGTTCCACCGGGGGAAAGGGAGAGGAAGCCTGAAGGAGGAGAAGTAAAGAGCCGAGGGACATCCTCGAGGAGGGCAACATCGCCATGCCTTTCCCACCTCCGAAGTCGCTCTCGAAGACGTCTTTCGCGCACCCGCGTGGCGTAATCATCTTCGCCCCACTCAGAAGGTTGCGCGTGCACGGCGCCAGCGCTGGGGTTTGGACTAGAAGTAAAAATGCCGGGGCTGGAGCGAGCAATGTGCCCCCGGCTATTGGCCGGAGCGGAGCTGGACGGCGTGTGGACCCCAGAGGACGTTGAAAACGGCGGGGTGAACGCTGAGAAAGAGAACGAAGAAGGGCCGACAAGTGGTGGGGTGACACCGCAGACAATTGCCATTGGACATGCGACAGGGGACGAAGGGCGAGCGATGGGACCAGTCCTGCGGGCGCGCACAGCACTAAGAAGGTGGGGGTACCAAGTAGGGGCAGTGGAGGCAAGGGTGGGGAAGTCGCGTATGTAAACTATGCGGGGGCGGACATGATGGGGGTGAGATGGATCTGAGGAAGGAGAGGGCATGTTGACGAGTTCATCAAAGAAGGCCTTGATTCGACTCGGGGTAGGAGATGAACGAGTGGGGGCAAAGACCGAGGAGGGACGGCCACGTGAGGCGGCGACTGGGGCCAGTACATGGAGGGTCATCTGAGAAACACCCGCTGGAGGAGAGAGGGGGGACTCGGAGCCGTGCTCTTCATCGGAAGCAGGAGAGAAGCGGCGAGAAGGAAGTGGAGCAGGACGGTAGTGAAGAGGGTTTCTAGGGAGCTGAATGGCATTGGCAGCTGCGGGAAAGATGTGTTGGCGGATGAACGAAAAGAGAAAGGATGGTGGTGAAGGACTGCACCTTTCCCGAAGTGACCCCATTCGCCTGCAGCAAGCTGGACAGAATCGATGACGAGAACCTCTGCGCCAATTCTGCGAGCCAACTCGCGGATGGTGTGATCGAGGACGTATTCGCCGCCCTCTATGGGGCAGTACAGCGCGAGGACCGGTTCTGCGGGGGGACCTTCAGGAGAAGAGAAGGCGGCGCGATGTTGGGTCTGTGGATGGAGGGCGATGTGGAGGTTGGCGAGAACGTCTTGAAATAGCTCTGGCGGGGGTAACACGGCCGGGTCAGGAGGTGAATCGGGGAGCCATAGGATATCGAGACCGGGGGGCAGCTGAGGTCTGTCATCGGCATCCCTGGGAGATGAGGAAGAGAGAACGGGGGCGGTTCTCTGCCTGCGAGAGGGTTTCTCCGGCGGGGGATCTGCAGAAGGATCGGGGTCTGGGGGGGAGTCCGCGACGGCGAGAGCGGCGTGGTCGGTGTCGGCGACGGGGTGGGAAGATGCAAGACGCCTGTGGATGCGGGACGAGGGCTCGGTGGTGTGTGCGGC
>JBBPTT010001290.1:0-11390 GCA_038094175.1 Boletellus aff. lepidospora | reverse complement strand
TTTCATCAAAATCAATGCCATAGATCTGTGTCAAACCTTTAGCCACAAATCTTGCTTTATAGCGGTTGCAAGGTCTTAAAGCATATACCCATCTCCCTTTGATGGGTTCTCGACCAGTTGGTAAGTCAACTAGATCCCAAACATGACGATCATGTAGAGATTTAATTTCATCAGTCATGGCTACTCTCCATTTCCTTTGTTCTTCCTCAGGAAAAGCCTTAATATCCCAGTATTGTTTGGGTACTGAAACAGCAACAGCTCTGCAAACTAGAAGTGAGTTGATAAATCTTCCACTAAGGAATGTTCCTAGATCTCCCCTTGGAGGTAAATCATCCTGGTTGTCTTCATCCTGTTGGATGAGTGGGTCTCGAGCTAAAAAGTCTTGGTTTTGATTTATATCTTGTTGAATGGCTACAGGAGGGTGATCTCCATAAGCATTGTCAGGTATTATTCAATGTCTTCATTCTCGAACTGGTCTCTGAGGTGCTTGTGGAAGAGGAGGATGTTGTGGTGGTCTAGGAGGTAATGGTGGTCGAGGTGGAGGTCCAAGAACCTGCTGTCTAGGTTCTGGTGGAATGGGATTAGGATTTGGGAGGTGAATGATTGTATCTGTGTCAAGAGTGTCCTCTTGATCATTTTCTTGATCGGTAGCTGGCTTTGGTAAAGGTAAAGGTAAGGGTAGTTTGTCTTGTTGGTCTCTCGGACAGTTAGGAAAATCATTCTCATCAAAAGTGGCATTGGGAGAGATAATAACTCGACGTCTGGACTTTGACCAGAATCAGTATCCTTTGGTTCCTTTTTCATATCCAATAAAGATTGCTTCTTCTGCTTTGGGTGCTAATTTATTAGCTCTCTCTTCCTTGGGAATAAAAACATAGGCCTGACATCCAAAGACTCTGAAGTATGAAACATCAGGTTTCTTATCTCTCCAAAGAGTAATTGGAGGTTTCCATTGATGATGACGAGTGGGTTGGCAATTATAAATATGAAGGGCTGTTTCTACTGCATCTTGCCAGAAAGAAGTAGGTAAATAGGCATGTTGGCGTATTGCTTCTGCTTTTTCAAGCAGAGTTCTGTTAAATCTCTCAGCTCTACCATTCTGCTGAGGTGTATGTGGTGAAGAGAATTGATGCTCAACACCTTTGGATGAGAGGAAGGAGTGAAGAGAATGATTAATATACTCCCCCCCTTGATCCGAGCACACAGTCAAAAGAGAAAGGCCTGTTTGAAGCTCAGCCCAGGTAACAAGCTGCTGGAAGCCTATAGGCACATCAGCTTTGCTGCAAAGAAAGAACAAAGCAGCATATCCACTATAGTCATCAATGAAAGTCATGATCCATTTGGAATGGCTGCGAGATAAAGCAGGGAACTCCATCAGATCAGTATGGATAAGAGCAAGGACTTGAGAGGCCCTTTTCTGGGAGCCAGGAAAAGGTTGTTGATGGGACTTGCCCAAAGCACAGCCTTTGCAAGCTGGAAAGGAAGTTGGAACCTGTAAGGATGGGACTCCATGAAGATGGGTATGTGCATGGCGAAGGGCATTATGAGAAAGATGCCCAAAGCGATGATGCCAAAGATGATAAGAAGTGATATCCTGCAAGGTGGCAAGATTCCCAGTTGGATTGATCAGTTTGGACCGAAACCAATGAAGGGAATTGCCTGGTATTAAGGCAGAGGCCTGTATTACCAAGTGACCTTGTGTGTCCCAGATCTTGGTATCTCCTGTAATCTCACATTTGTAACTAAGATTGGTTAATGCGGTCACAGACAACAGTCTGTGTGAAGCTGCTGGTACAAACCAAACTCCTTCAAGGGTGAATGTAAGAGCATCATGATTTCTGACTGCATGGGTTAGAATAACAGTGCCAGGACCAGTCATGGTCATCTGTTGGCCATTAGCAGTAGAAGCAAGTCTTTGTACACTCCCCAGGGATACAAAATCCTCAAGATTCAGAGTGATGTGGTCAGAGCAGCCACTATCAGTCATCCACAAGTCTTGGTGTTGTTTTGAGGTGGTGAGAGTGTTGATGATCACACATGGATAGCAAGAACCATATCCATAGTCATCATCATACATGGGTTCCCAATCTACTGGGTCATCTCTGAACCTATCAGAGGTTGGGTACTCCACATCTATCTCCTCTGGACTTTTCCAATCATCCAGGTTAACTCTCTTTTTGCTTTTCGCTCGATACCAGGTAGAGCTAGATGTCCGGTAAGGAGCGCCTCTGAAAGGGCTGCTTTGAAGATCCTGCTATGGAGGCAAAGTCTAAGTCCATGAGAGAGGGTACCTCCGGTGCATCTCCCCATCCTGCAAGCAAAATGTCAGTTGCAGCTTCATCTCCTTCTGTAAAGTCTATCCCATCCATATCTTCAGAGAAATTTTCTGAGTAAGAGGCCATGTTGGCGATGGAAGGGTAGGTGTAGTCGCCAGAAGGGTCTACAACTGCATTAGCTCTGGCTTTTCCTTTTCCCTTCTTCCCTTTCTGTGCAATTCTTCTCTCAGCATTCCTAGATGTCTGGGATTTATAAGGTGGAGGCTGTTGAGGCCTTCCAGGATGCTGAGGTCTCTTCTGGTGGGAACCAGAAGGTTGTGGATGAGGCTGGTGCTGTAAAGACCAGCAAGAGTCGATGGAATGCCCATTCTTTTTACAATGGGTGCAGAAAAGGGTTTTGGGGGCATGCCTAACAGTGGATATTCTGTTGGCTATACCAGGTGGATGGGAAGAGACTTGGTTTGCAAGAGAACTGGTGGATCGTCGAAGGTTGACTTCCAATAAGATCTTTGGAAGGATCTCATCTGGAGTAAATTTGGAAGCTTCTACTGTATGAACCACTGTTGAAACCAGTGGATCAAAAGAGTCTGGTAGAGCAGACAACATGAGCATGGCTTTTAACAAACCAGACAGGGTTAGGCCAGCAGCTTCTAGATGAGCAAAGTCACCTGCCAATTTGTTTAGGTCCTCCATGAGGTGATTTGCATCAGCATTGAAGTGAGTTACTTGTCTGAACAGATAAAACTGTCCAGTAACCACAATGGGTGAGTAGCAAGCTTTGAGACTTTCCCAAAGCCTGTTACTTTTAGCTGCATGGCTCGAATTATAGGTCTCTGGGGCGAAGTGAAGCATTTCCCCAGGTATAAAAAGGATCATAAAAGCCAAACATTCATTGTCCAACTTCTCCCAAGCAGCTTTTTCATCGACAGTACCTCTCGAAGGGTAGGCTTCAGTCCCAGTCATTACTCCATTATATCCAGACAGGATCATCATCGAGCTTAACTTCCTTGCCCAAAGGATGTAGTTGGAGGAACCTTTGAGAGTAGGAATCTGTTTGGGATAGATTCCCTTGATGCTAGGTTGTGTAGCCATGTTTTTTCTTAGAAGATTAGATCACCAAGAAACTGCCAAACAAAATTGATATTGTTAGCATCTTGTTTTTGAATGGTAGAAGGAGTTGGAATAGGAGCAGTCTGAGATCCTGATGGTTCTTGAAGCGATTCCCCTGAAGTTGATAGAGCTGAACCTAGAGAAGGATTTGTAGATCCAGTGAGAGGAGTAAGAGGGGACAATGGTTCCAAGGGACGAGGAGTGGAGAATGAGGAGGAAGGTCCAATTGATTGTGATCTCTCTTGTGTAGTTACAAGAGGTGTTATAGACAAAGTAGGAGGCTGTCTCTCCTGGAGATCAGGAGGTAAGGAAGGGGCTTCATTTGAAAATAAAAGAGACTCTAAATAGATCTGTTCTCGAAGTGTATACTGTTACAGTTTTTCCTTTTCTACCTCTGATAAGTCTCCTCTATTATCAACCGGGAGAATGACGACTACCAAGATCCTCTAGAATGCCCAATACCCATTAGTCAAGCGCTCTTCAAAGCTGATCCTACTTGACTCATCACCTCATCACCCTTTCACATCCTCACATCCTCATGTCTTCACCATCTCACCATAACAGTAACCACATATAGCCTTACAGCCACCATCTTTTGATCCCTTGATCCCATCATTAATGCTGCGCATTGATACATCAATCCCCTTGGTTACCTATGACTAATCCTGACTCATCCTGACTCACTCTGACTCACAATGGCTATGCATATAGCTTATCTTTGTACTATATAGTCGAGCCCATCCTGTACCACAGCTCCCCAGCTAGTTCTATGCAATCTATGTGTAGTTGTCTGGCCTCCTCAAGACTGCCTGCCGCAGTTAGAGAGATCCTCTCATGTCTTCGCACTACACCTCAGAGTGTGTGCTTGACTAGTTGCTTTCATTGGTTCTGGACTAAGTAGTCGAACCTTTGACCTTGCTGGATAACTCCACACAAGCGTAACATATACCACTCCGGTAAAGGATTAGAAACAAAAGAAAGAAATTTGTCAAGATCTAAAGGGGAAAAGAAATGAGGATTTCCGAATTTTACATTTTCTTCTGGTACCACAAGGTAATACTTGGTATGAGATGTTTCCTTGATAGAATAAGGTAAAAATATATCATAAGTCACAGCAGCATTCAATGTGAAGAAATTATCAAGGATACAGTACCGAAAATGTTTAAGGAGAAATAACTGAAGCCTTCCTTGAGTGTTTGCCTTTAGATCTAGAGTGTAACAGCCTCCTAGGCTTGGAGGAAGAGGAAACAGGTCTGGAACGATAGCCTGGGATAGGAAGTCCGTCCAAGTGATCGACCTTGAGAGAATGTTCCACCTTCCATTCTCCTCCTGCTTGTACTCCAAGTGATCTCTTAGCCAGTCTTCGTCTGTCCTCCTTGGCATAGAGGGTGGCGAGCTTGTTGTTAAGCTCATCAATATTCTTAAAAAGACAAAGATTAGTCTCTTTAGTCTTCCTCAACTCCCTTTTGGTCTGCTCCAACTCGGCTTGCAGATTGTCCCTTTCAAGAGCTATTTGAAGGCTATTAGCCTTCTCAGCCTCCAACTCGTCCTGTAAATCATCCCTCTCATGACCCATTAGAAGGCCATGGTCCTTCTCAGCCTCATATCTTTCCTGCCACTCCTCTGCTTGTTGCTCCACACTCATCCTGTCCCCATTTGCAATGGAGACCATTCTTTGCTCCCAACGAATGATGTCGTCCATCTCCTGGCACATCCTTTCTGCAAAAAATAGCATTGCATCCTTTTCCTCTATTTCCTTATCCTTTTGAGCACTCTCATACTTAAGTGCTTCGATTTCCACTCCCATTCTTCCTATCATTCGGTATGAGAGGTCAAGGATTGGATCCTTGAGGTCAATCTCTCCTTCTGGAGGAGGTAGGGATGGAGAAGGAAGAGGAAGAGGAGGGATGGAGTTGAGGAGTCTGGTGGAGGGCGGAGGATCCTGGGATAGACCCATCTGAGCGAGGTAGGGCATTGTAGTGGATGAGGAGGTGTTCATGGTGTGCTTCTTCTCCTAAAACTGCGAGGTGTAGAAGGGAATCTAGGGTTGAATCTAGAGCATCTTCGACTTCAGTGGGGAGCGAAGGAGAATAGGGAGGAGCAGGTGTACCGATGAGATCCTCAAGTGCTCTCTCTAGGTGTATAGGTCCTAGGTCCTGGTTGGTATGAGTCTGGACTCCTTGGTTCCTGTTTAATCTCCTTAGCCTATTATCTCCAGAGTGGTGAGAATGGGTCTCACTCTGGGTTTGGTATCTCTGGTGTTGGTGGGGAACCGAACAACCAGGTGATGTCTGTAGACCGAAAGGTCTCTGGTTAGGTATGGGACTAACCCTGTGACCAATGCGACCAGTTAGTTCCCACTCATATGAGGTGCGACCACTGGTGACTTCCAGTTGGATCGATGGACCAATAGTTAAATATTGCATGAAGGAAATGAACAGGGTAGCCATTAAACCCATGAATGAGACCAGTACCAGCAATGCTGAGCCACAATAAAGGGCCAGCATTAAGCTCCAGAAAAAGGAGCACAGGAGCACTGCAAGAGCAGTCTCTGTCTTGACGTGCAAGGATGGAAACATCAGGTATGATGATATCCAATCCAGGCAGGGCTCATAACCTTTTGAAGGGGCAGCAGGACCTCTTCAAAGAAGGGGCAGACCAAGGGACAGCGAGGAGAATGGAACCGAACAAGTGTGAGACTCACTTGTTTATATCTGAGAGCAGAGATGCGACCAAGCAAGCACTTGGATAGGTGCTGGTGTGGTGATGGTGCGAGTGAAGGGATATGCTCAAGAGAGAGAGGAGACTCTTCTGTTATTCAAGGGAAAAATCCCAAGGACTAAATAGATACAGAAGGTAAGGTTAAAATGGAGCTTTAATAGTCCACAGTAATGAGGAATAAAGGCCATTGGCCTGAATGTCAAACATGTGTGAAAGATGTATGAAACACAAGTTCAACTTCTATGTAATGCCTATATCTATAAGCAGAACAATGGAAGGTTCTAGAAAAGAACCTAGAATGATTAGACTTTACAAGTCCTGTTCTCTAATTATTTAATCACGAGTAGCGCAAATAGAAAGGATAAGTAAAACTAAATAATTATTTCAACATGCATCACTCCTCACTCCTTATGTGGAAACCCCTGAACACGGCCTCAATTTCCTCTGACCACCTCCTGACTCCATTGAAGGAGAGGAGGAATATGAAGTAGAAGAAATCTTAGCCCATTGAGGAACGTTTGCACAACAACAGTATTTGGTCAAATGGAAAGGATACTCTTCGGCCAAAAACACCTGGGAACCCACAATTAATCTAGCCAATTCCAGACAAATACTATGGGATTATCAAGTGAGACACCCGGAGGCCTTTCTGCATTAAGGAACCCAAATTCCCCCAAATTGATACCCCTGATTCCACAGTTCCAATCTGTTACGACCCCTTGGTCTGTGCACCACCAGCATTTCTATAAAAAGGGACCTCTTGCATTCAAGCCCACCAGCTTCACTGCCCCACCCATTATTTGCCACATCCACACCGCATCATTATGCAATTCTCTATTGATTTCTACAAAACCCTCCTCATTGCCACCACCTTATTATTGTTCTATGTAGTCCACCTGCTCCATGACCTTGCAGAGAAATTGAGGTTCTGGGCAGTCAAAGTACATGTCTGGGACAAGGCACTCCTGTACCTGTTATGGGGTGATGGGTCTATAGAAGCAGGACAAGAACAATAGTTGGTGGGGATGCCCACACTGGGGCCCAGAGTCGAAATAGGCACTAATGCCCCTGCAAACAGCTGACAACAATGGGTGGTAGCGCCACAGGATAGGAATTGGAGGGAAGTGACCGGGCCAGAAGTGGAGCATTTGGTGGACTCGCCAATGCTAAATAGGAGATGGGCAGACCCCCAATGAATAAAAAGAAGCTGTTTGTACCCTGTCTCTCATCCTCTTACACCATGGCCGGAACATATTCGCCCCCCACCTCTGTCCCTGATCCATTGGAAGGATATCGACTCACCCATGCTGAGGAAAATGCATTAGGAGAAATCTACCATTTTCATCAACTCCCGAAACCCCAACTCTGGCAAGTGTTGGAAAAGATCTTGCAGGATGTACATCTTGTCCTAATGATCAACCACTTCCCTGACTTCGAAGCCAATGAGTTCCTTCCTATCACTATGAACCTCTACCATCGCTACCATGTGTTTGCCCTCCATACAGAACATCTTTCTAGCAACTCTATGCTAGCAGCCCCATATGCCATGTCCAGGATGGCATTGTCGAGAATGAAAGACTACATTCTTGAACTGCTAGTCCAACATGGAATTTTACCCCTCCTCACAGCCCTCACCGCACTCCCCATGTATGAGTTCATGTGGCCCATTCTACAAACTCTGAACCAGAGGGAAACCCAGGACTTTCTTATGGTTGGATTCCTATCTGGCCCCCTCGCTCTTCAGTCGGACCCCTGCCAGTATCACTCTGTTTCCCCATCAATCTGTCCTGCTTCCTGACTAGTTACCCACACTGCTACACACTCTACCAGTGAGACCTAATTCCAGATGGATCACTCCTCACTATGTAGGGATGTTGGAGGCAGGGCCTCCAATCTTTGCTGGAGGTATTGTTACAAGAAATGCCACTCTCAGACCAACATGACGAGGAATATCATTGATGAGTTTTTCTTCCCCTCCTGTGTATGCTTCCGATCTTGTAACTTCTCCTGATAGTCATCTAGTCTCTAGATCTTATCCTGTTCCTATGCCCACCCCTTTTTCCTTTGATCTTGATGTGCCCGTACCGATTATGGACATATTCTCCTCAGGTGATTCTCTTACATCACCTTGTGTTCCCCCTATCCCCTATATCGATCCCCACATAGTAAACTTGGATGACTCCATCACGGCTGATTCTTAGTCATACAATTATACCAGATTGTATATAAACTGCTATGTCATGTATTACCATTCCTTAGCTAGTTCTACGCAATCTATGTGTAGTTGTCTGGCCTCCTCGAGACTGCTCATCACAGTTAGAGAGATCCTCTTACATGTCTTCACACTACACTTTGAGTGTGTGCTCGACTAGTTGCTTTCATTGGTTCTGGACTTGTTGTCAAACCTTTGACCTTGCTGGATAACTCCATGCAAGCATAACATCTGACTTCCAATCCATCTCCAATTCCAGTCACAGATAGTCAACACCATAGCCCTCATTGACAGCAGAGCTACCGGTAACTTCATTGACCACAGCCTTGTCCCTCATCTCTATTCTGACATCCACCGAATGACTCAACCACTCCATGCTACTAACATAGATGGATCCTCCAATCACTCAGGAATCATCAAATTTACCATCTCAGCAAAAGCTCTCTTCCCCTCATTCACCAATGATGTTACAAGAAATGCCACTCCCTTTCATCAGCGAATACGCAGAGCCACTTTGATGAGTTTTTCTCCTCCTTCTACCTACACGTTTGATATTGTGTCATTGTCTGATAGTCATCTTCCGACGGGATCAACCACCATCGCTATGCCCCCTATTTTTCCCCTTGATTCCGATGCGCCCATTACTCTTATGGACCCTTTTCTCCCAAGGTGATTCTCTCATATCACCTCGTGTTCCCCACCTTCCAGATGCTGTACCAAGATTAGTGAACATAGATGACGCTTCATCGGCCGATTCTTAGTCATCTTCTTATAGCTAGTCATATATAAAGACCTTGGGCATGTACTATTATTCCTCAGCTAGTTCTACACAATCTACGTGTAGTTTTCTAGCCTCCACGAGACTGCTCAAATTGCAGTTAGTGAGATCTTCTTAGGTGTCTTCGCACTACACTTTGAGTGTGCGCTCAACTAGTTGCTTTCATTGGTTCAGACTAGTTGTCGAACCTTTGACCTTGCTGGATAACTCCACGCAAGCGTAACAAAAGAACTAGCTCTATTCTCGTCCCTGCTTTTAAGCAGTAGGACTCTAGGACAACAAACACGAAGTCATCTTCAGAAAGAAGATTGGACTTACTAGACCTTGTGTTTATTTTGGCAGCCACTACCATCCTAAACTTGGTAGAAACTGTAATCGCCACCATTGCCCTTTACGCAGGATTATTTCGGCGCCCCCGACTTACTTAGGAGAAAACCATCCCCTGCTGAGAGAAGCAGAGGGAGCGAAATTGGATCACCACGTCACGATCAAGGATAAGACTCCCGGAAGACTCAGATCACGAAGAAGAACATTATATCGCCAACTCCCCAGCCCCACAACCACAGACAAGAAGAGTCACCGGACACTCCCAAGTTCCTCCTAACCCATTCCCACCACCAAGAAGACTCCGTCGCCTATCACAAGTATCCCCTGCACCCCCAATCATCTCTATCGCCCCGGAACAAACGGAACACACCGGATTCTCTACCCCAAGAGAACCTTCCCCTATTGAGTTATCCCCTCCAAATATCCCGATCATGACTCACCAACCAACCATACCAGCACCCGCCGTACCAACCATGGCCCCGGCTGTAGCTTTACCTACCCCAAAGAAGTCGGAAATCAGGGCAGGATGCCCAGAGTCCTTTAGCGGAAAAGTGGAAGATGCGAAAAGATGGTTTCGGGCGATGAAAGCATACTTCATGCTTAATCATGAAGTTTACGACAAATTGGCACAGATTGTCATCCTTCTAAATAACATGAAGACAGGGATGGCAGCGACATTCGCAGAAGCATGGTATCAGAAACTGGACGATGCCGCGCAAGGAAAGATCAACGTCACCTTTAACGAACTGGAGAAAGATTTCTTCACAACCTTCTCTCCAGGTGATGCCCAAGCTGAAGCGCGATCCAAGCTTTATGCTTTGAAACAGGGCAGAGGAACATTCCCCAATTTCAGAGCTCAATTCGAGCTACTAGTAGCCAACGCGGGTATGGCCCATCAAGACACGATCTTAATAGATCTACTCAGGGTAGCCATAAACGGGGATATTGTAAACCTGATGACAGCTGTAGACCCAGCCCCAGAGAAATGGGTAAAGTGGATGGAAAAAGCTGCTCAATTTGACCAAATCAGGACCAGGACCCTGCTTCTCAGAGCTGGTCAAGGACAACCAAATGTGTCCGGATCTTCTCACAGACTCCACAAAGATCCCTACACGATGGATATAGATGCTATTCGGCTATCACCAACCGAACGAGCTGAGCATTTCTGAAACAACAAATGTTTCATCTGTCACAAGGTCGGATGCTCAACCAGAAACCATAAGAAGGAAGGAAGCTCCTTCAAAGGAAGAAACTTCAGCCAAGCCAATAGGCGAGTACCATTCTCGAACAAACAAACACCCACTACCCAAATGGTACAGACTGAAAGCCCAATGGACAAATTCTTCACCAAACATAACAAGGTGACTCCCGAGGAAGCAGCCAAAGTGTTAAATCTATGCTTTGACGAAGAAGAGGAAAACCCTCCAACCAATGAAAATGACTTGGGTTTTTAAAGGGGAAAAGTGCTTCAGCGTCACCAATCCCCATTACCACTATTCCTGTACTTGTATCCCCAATTGAAGATCGAGCAATCCGTATCCCTGCTCTCCTACAAGAAGAAAAGACAGGAAAAATCGCTGAAATATCCGCTCTCGTGGATAGTGGAGCAAGCAACTGCTTCATAAATAAAAACCTGGTAGAAAGACTCAGACTAGAAACCAGAAGACTAAACACACCCATAATGTTACGCTTGCGTGGAGTTGTCCAGCAAGGTCAAAGGTTCGACACTGAGTCCAGAACCAATGAAAAAACAACTAGACGAGCGCACACTCTGAGGTGTAGTGCGGAGACACGGGAGGTTCTCACTAACTGCGACAGGCAGTCTCGTGGGGGCCAGACAACTACACGTAGATTGCGTAGAACTAGCTGGGGAACTAAGGTACAAACTGGGGTCGACTATATAGTACAGGAGTAGGCTGTGTGTACAGCCGCAGTGAGTCAGAATGAGTCACTGGTAACCAAGGTG
>JBBPTT010001289.1:0-11393 GCA_038094175.1 Boletellus aff. lepidospora | reverse complement strand
GTGTGCGCTTGACTAGTTGCTTTCATTGGTTCCGATTAGAGATCGAACCTCTGACCTTGCTGGATAACTCCACGCAAGCATAACAACTGACCTCTGGGACACAGCCCAGATGCAGGTCAATGCCCTCAACCAGCACACAGAGCTGCTCCAGGAGCAGAAAGACATGATCATGCACCTCATCAAGCTGAAGTCCATGGAGGTGTACCCAGTGGAGGGGGCAGAGTCTGGAGAGTCAGATGTGGAGATGGCAGAGGGGATTAGCTTGGAGGTGGCAGAGTTGAGGGCAGAGAAAGAGAAAGATAGAGAGAAGGAGAAATAGGGTAGACAATGTATCTAGCTCTTTTTCTTTTTAAATGCATGAAATTTCAGGAGATTATCCGGAGTGAGGTCCGGGCTTGTCCAGATAGCATAAGTGAAATTCTTCAACCAGTTCTGAGGCATGTCTGAGCTCCACAGTGAGTAGCTAGGAGGTCTCTTCATCAGTGTCTTCATAGCCAGACCACCAGACTAAGTATAGCAACTTACAGTTGTGTCTTCTTTGATCTATCTTTGAGTCCAAGATTTCTTCTATCTTGTACTCAGGTTCACTTTCAATCTCAACCAGAGGTGGCAGAGGCTGAATCTGGTTCGGAATTGTGTTTGGGGTCAAAGGCTCTAGTTGGGAGACATGGAACACCGGATGTATGGACTTCATGTTGTCCGCTAACCAGAGAGTGTTATGCTTGTGTGGAGTTTATCCAGCAGGGTCAAAGGTTCAATCTCTAATTGGAACTGATGAAAGTAACTAGTTGAGCACACACTCTGAGGTGTAGTGTGAAGATATGAGAGGATCTCACTAACTGTGATGAGCAGTCTCGTGGAGGCTGGAAAACTACATGTAGATTGCGTAGAACTAGCTAAAGAATAGTAGTACAAGCATGAGAACTTATATACTGCAAGGTATATGAGTATGACTAAGAATCAGCCACAAAGGAGTCATCAAAGGTTACTACAGGAGATACAGCATTGAGGGATAGGGGAACACAAGGTGATGTGAGAGAATCACCTTAGGAGAAAAGTGTCCAAAAGAGTAATGGGTGCATCAGGATCAAGGGGAAAAATAGGGGGCATAGTGATGGGATAAGATCCCATCGGAAGATGACTATCAGAGGATGACACAGTATCAGATGCATATATGGAAGGAGAGGAAAAACTCATCAAGGTGGCTCTATGAACTCTTTGCATCCAGGGGGTGGCATTTCTTGTAACAATACCTCCGAAATAGACAGGAGGCCCTGCCTCCAAGTTCCAAACTTCTCTGGGAATGTGCCAAGTCATATTAGGTCAAGCTTCCATTGGAGGAGGAATGGGTATCCTGGTTCTGTGGACAATCTTCCATAGCATGCACCACACTGTGACAGATTCAGCAACAACGGTTTGGACAGTTGTACTGAGAGTGACCGGGTGCCAATATCCTGCAAAGTGGGCAGGTGTAGTCTGGACAATCTGGGCGATAGTGTTGGCTACTGCTGCAGGTGTAACAGTGGGAGGAATGAGCTGATCTATTAGGCACTCAAGTGACAAACTCGATGAGGGAGTTAATGAGGGGTCAGAGAAGCTGTTCATCAGCATCTTGATGGCTAGAGGCTTGTCAAGACCTAGATCTAGTTTGGGGAGGTGGAACTGGGAGTGGATCATTGTTGGCATGGAAGGGGGTTCCCAGTCTGACGGTGGGAGAGGTGATTTCACCTCTTGCCACATCTTCAGAGAGTTTGGTGATAGGGATCGGAGTGGGGGTGTTACGGTTTTTCTCCTCTCTTGTTGTATCCTTCTTCTCTCCAGCACAACTAGACAGTATACTTCTTGTTTCACCTACTCATATATCCCTATTCACTTCCTCTTTATCTTTAGCCCTTCATCCTCTTCTCTTCACATCCTCTGAAGGGATGCATCCCTCCTTGCTTAACCTTCCTATGGACTGCGCCCTCCTTAGCCATTTCTCCCACAATGGCTCGTGCCCCCACTTCCATCACCTTCCATAGAGTTCCATAACTCTATATATACCTCAGCCACTTGTATCATAGTCTCCACTCTTGCTCTACACAATACAATGTGTACTTTGTGTCTCTCGAGTCCTCAGAGCTTCTCTGAGTCCCAGTCTCTGTGCCTTACCTTGCTCAGGATTCCCTTGGCTCTCCTAGGTGGATTGAGATGCTGTAGACCTCTTAGTGAGTGTCCGCCTCATCCACAGGTTGCTGTAACAACACAAGTGTGTGTTCAGCATAACAGGGGGTGGTAACCAGGACAGGAGAGGAATGAGTAGATATGGATTTGTCAGGATTGATGCCAGATATGACTGCTAGTGCAACTGGATGAGAGATGAGTCTGGGGCTAAGAAACTCTCTTACTTGTAAGAGGTTGAACAATTGTAGGATAGGCCACATGAAGTCATGCATGGGCAAGGCAGGTAGTTCATGTAGCAGGGGAATGATTCTGTGTTGTATGAGTAGCTCAAGAATGTAGTCACACATTCAAGAGAGAGCAACTCTGGATAAGGCGAATGGGGCAGCTAGCATTGAATCAGAGGGTAAATTTTCTGTATGCAGGAAAAAGGCATGGTAGCAATGATAGAGGTTCAGGAGTAAGGGGAGGAACTCATTTGCTTCAAAATCGGAGAGATGGTTGATCATCAGAACTAGATGTATGTCCTGGAAAATCTTTTCCATTGCCTCCCAGAGGTGTGGTTTAGATAGCTTGTGGAAGCGATAAATTTCCACATAGGCTCTTGTCTCACGGTGATCCCTCTGATACGTGTCAAGGGGATTGGGAATGGAGGTGGGGTTCATGATGTGATTGATAGCCATATCAGATGAGAAAAAGGTGGGTTGGGGGAACATATTACTTCAGGTCTGCCCATTTCCTATTTAACATCAGGGAGTCCACCAGGTGTTCCACTTCTGGTCCTATCACCACCCTCCAATTCCTCTCCTGTGGCACTACCACCCTTGGTTGTCAGCTGTGCAGGCACATCAGTGCCTATTTTGATCCTAGGCCCCAGTGTGGGGGTCCCCACCCACTAGCATTCTTGTCCTGCTTCTATGGACCCATCACCCCATGACAGGTATAGGAGCGCTTTGTCCCAGACACATACTTCGACTGCCCAGAATCTTGATTTCTCTGCAAGGTTGTGGAGCAGGTGGACTACATAGAATAATAATAAGGTGGCAGTGATGAGAAGGGTTTCATAGAAATCAATTGAGAATTGCATCATGATGAAGGGGTGGGTAGTGATGACAGCAGTGATGGTAGTAGCTGTAATGCTGGTGGGCTTTGAGAGGGAAGACCACTTTTTATAGAAAACTTTGGTGGTGCACAGACCAGGGATATCAGGTCAAATCTGAACTGCAGAATCAAGGGTCCATTCAGGAGGGAATGGGTCATTACTGTGGGAATTCCAATGGATGCCTATCTTGGTAATTGTGCAGTAATGTTCTTGCATTGGACAAATTAATGGTGGGTTCCCATGTATTTTTGGCCAATGAATAGCCATTCCATTTGACTAAGTAATGTCTTTGTCCGAATGTGCCACGATGAGCTAAGATTGCTTCTACTTCATACTCCTCTTCCCCTTTAATGGTTTCTGGTGGGGGACGGATGTAATTTGGTCCATGTTTGGGAGTTTCCACATATTGAGAGAGTAGGGAGGTGTTACGCTTGCGTGGAGTTATCCAGCAAGGTCAAAGGTTCGACACTTAAGTCCAGAACCAATGAAAGTAACTAGTCGAGCGCACACTCTGAGGTGTAGTGCAAAGACACGAGAGGTTCTCACTAACTGCGACGAGCAGTCTCGTGGAGGCCAGACAACTACATGTAGATTGCGTAGAACTAGCTGGGGAACTAAGGTACAAACTGGGGTCAACTATATAGTACAAGGACAGGCTGTGCGTATAGCCGCACTGAGTCAGAATGAGTCAGTGGTCACTAAGGTAACTGATGGATCGATGCGCAGCATCAGAGATGGGATCAGGGGATCAAAAGATGGTGGCTGTGGGGCTATGTGTGACTACCATCATAGTGAGATGGTGAAGGTGTGATGGATGTGAAGGGGTGACGATGTGAAGGGGTGAGACTGGTGTCGTCAGGTTATTCGTCCAAGGCTTCTTGGATTGGCCGATTGAGAAAGGATTCTAAGAGTTTGTCGGCGGGCAACAAGGTCGGTTTAGAGAGAAGGGGATTATCGAGTGGAAGAAAAGGAAAAACTGTAACAGGAGGCATGGAAGACCAGGTGTATTTTCCATGAGGGGGGGAGTTGAAGTTGGAAGGAAACATGGGAGACAACTTTTCAATTTTGAATGGACTCTCTCTTTTAGGGGCTAGTTTTCGAGAGGGATAAGGAATATGAAGGTTCTTTCCTTTGAGCCAAACTTTATCTCCTATTTGGAAGGGTTTATATCCCGATCAGTTTCTTTCTTTCATTCGTAGTTGGGCAGAGATGTGGGCAGCTTTTGCTTCTTTTTGGGCATTGTCCAAGATGGCTAGCCATGATTGCAGTGCTGGGAGGAAAGTCTTTCTGATGCTAGGGTAAGCTCATGGTTCGTATCCCATCATTAATGTGAAAGGGGTCTGTTTGGTGATGGAATGTGTGGTGGAATTGTGAGCGAATTTGGCCATAGGAAGAAGATCATGCCACTTAGCAGAGATTCCTTCACAGAATATTCTGAGGTAAGTTTCCAGTTCTTGGTTGACTCTTTCTGTTTCTCCATCAGTCTGCGGGTGATAGGCAGTTGATAGGGCTAGATTGTATTGGAGTAGGTGAGCCAACTCCCTGGCAAATGCCAAGGCAAATTGTGGGCCCCTATCTGAGATTACTCAGTCATGAAGTCCAAATCTGGGGAATATTCATTGGAAAAAGAGTTAGGCTACTCTGGCAGCATCAATGTTTTGTTACAGGGTAGGAAAATTACCCCCTTCATAAGGCCATGGCTGACCATGACCAAGATAGAGTCAAAACCAGAGGAGATTGGTAAATCTGTGATTAGGTCCATAGATATATTCTGAAATGGGTGATCTGCTTCCATCAGGTTGGTGACTGGAGGTGGTGTCATGGGGTGGGTGTTGACTTTATTTGCTTGACATACTGCACAGCCATGGACAAACTTTCGAACAAAGGTTGAGAGTCCAGGCCACCAGTAGTCTTTCTGGATCAAGGACAGGGTTCTAAAGTATCTACCATGTCCTCCAGCTGGGGATTTGTGTATTTTAGTGAGTAGATCATTCTGTTGTGGTTCTGGGATAAAAAGACATCCCTTGTAATATAGCATCCCTTCCTCCTATTTCCAGTCTGTGGCTGATGCTCTGGGAAAAAGGGAGGATCCTATTTGTGCAGCAGAAATGGCATTCTTTGCTAGAGGATCTTCTTTGGTGGAGAGGATTACTTTTTCTCATATGGCAAAATCTATGAGATTGATGAAATGATCATCAGGGATGAGAATAACATCCTGATTGTCACTGGTGGTGTCTACTTCTTCCTGTCGAGACAGGGCATCTGTGGGGGCCATTTTGTTTCCTGAGAGATTATGATATTTGATATCAAAGTCCTGTAAGAACAACATCCATCTGGCTTGCCGTTGGGAGAGTTTGTGGGGTTGCTTAAAGTATGCTAGGTTTTTATGGTCGGTTTGTACAGTTACCTGATGTTCTGTTCTAGAAAGGTAATGTCTCCATTCTTCTAGAGCTCAGATTACAGCTAACAGTTCTCGATCATAGATGTCATAGTTTCGTTCTTCGGATAAGAATGTTCGGGAGAAATAGGCACAAGGGTGAAGGTCTCTGTTCCCATCAGTTTGCATAAGGACCGCTCCCAAGGCCATGAGTGAGGTGTCGGTCATCAGTGTGAAGGGTTTAGTAGAATCCAGCATTTTGAGGACTGGTTTAGACATAAACCTTTTTTGTAAAGTTCAGAAGGCTGTTTTGCATTCAGGTGACCAATTCCAGGTTGCTCCATTTTTGGTAAGTTCATGTAAAGGTCAACTAATCCCTGAGAAGTCAGGGATGAACTTTCAATAAAAGTTGCAGAACCCAATAAATGATCGGATTTGTTTCACAGAGGTAGGAGTCTTCCATTCTTTGATAGTGTTGAGCTTTCCAGGATCTAGGTTAATTTCACCAGGTTGTACTATCATCCCAAGATAGTCCACCTTGGTAACATTGAAGGAGCATTTGCTTAGTTTGAGAAATAGGTCATTTTCCTTCATTCTCTGCAGAACTCATCTAGTTCTTTCAGTATATTCGCTTGGCTTTTCTGATGTGATGATGAGGTCATCCCTATATATGATTAACCATCCTTCAGCAATCATGTCAGCGAAGATGTGATTCATAAGGGCTTGGAATGTAGCTGGTGAGTTGCTTTGTCCAAAGAACATGACTGTTGGTTCAAACAGTCCTACTGGTGTGATAAAGGCTGCTTTCCATCAGTCAGGAGGGTGGATCAATACATTGTTATAGCCCCATCAGATGTCCATTTTGGTGAATATTGTGGCATTTTTTAGTTGGTCTATGAGTTCAGAGATTTGTGGGAGGGGATAGGCATTCTTGACCATGTGTTCATTGAGGTATCGGTAGTCTTGGCACAGATGGAGTCCTCCATCTTTCTTTGGTACAAAGAAGAAAGGGGATGCCTGATGGGATTGTGATGGGACAATGGTTCTTTTCTTTAGGTTTTCATTTATGAATGCTTTGCAGGCTTCCAACTCTTTTGGGTTTAGTGGGTAAACTTTAGCCACTTTTGGTATGAAGGTGTCCTTGAGGTCTATATGATGGTTGTATTTCCTGGATGGGGGTAGTTGTCCTAGTGGGGGTTCTTCGAACACTTGTCAGAACTCCTCAAATTCCAGTGGGAGAACAGTTTCTTCTTTATTTGCCATTTCTGCTTGAGCAATTTTGGTGGAATGGTTTATTTTGTTGATCCATTCTTGTTCGAGGTAAGTGGTTGGGTTGGTTTTTAAGTATCACAACAGATATCTTTGTTCTTCAAGATGTTGTTGCCAAGAGATAGGGTTGATGGTATTGGGTAATCATATTTCCCCATTGGCCCAATCTATTTCTGGGTTGACCAGTCATAGCCAAGACATTCCTAGTATCACTTCCTCTCCTCTACAGTTGATGATGAGGAAGTCCTATTTCTTCAGGAGTAGGTTTTCCATGGTAAGGGAAAGTGTAACTTTCCTTCAAATCATTCCATTTTTATTTCCTGTTCCATCTGCATTCATGGCTTTGATGGGGATCTTCAGTTTTTTGGTTGTTAGCCCTAGTTGTTCTACTAGGGTTCTGTTTATGAAGCAGTTACTTGCTCCACTGTCCACTAGTGAGGACACTTCAGTGGTTTTTCCTGTTTCTTCTTCACACAAGAGGGTGGGAAGTTGAATTGCTCAGTTGGAGATTGGTGATACAATTACAGGAATAATGGTTGTGGAGATTTGTGATGCTGAAACACCTTTCCCCTTTAAAAATCCTCTGCTCCTTTCTGGCTGGAGGTTGGTTCTTCTCCTATTGCTTCTTCTTTGTCTTTAGAGAAGCACATTTTGAGGACTTTAATTGCCTCAGCCTTAGAGATTCAGTTTGTCTTGAGGAAGGTTTGAACCTCATCTCCTGTTTGTAATGTGTGAGTTGGTGCATTTCTCGATAAGGGGGGAACTTTCCTATAGTCTCAGTCCCTATTCCTTCCTCTGAAGGCTCGCTTATCTGAGCAATGATTCCTTGTGGAACATCTGACCTTGTGACAAATGAAGCATTTGTTATTCTTCATATGTTCTGCTCTTTCCATCAGAGAGAGTCTGATGACATCAATGTCCATGGCATTTGGGTCTCTATGGTTCCTGGAAGATCCCAATTCAGGGCGTGTCTGACCTATTCTGAGGAGTTGTGTCCTAGTCCTGATTTGGTCAAATTGCACAGCTTTCTCGACCCATTTTGTCCATTTTTCAGGGGCAGGGTCTACTGCGGTCATCAGGTTTATGATATCAGTGTTTACTGCTACCCTGAGAAGATCTATTAGGATCGTGTCTTGGTGTCCCATCCCTGCATTGGTGACTAATAGCTCAAATTGAGCTCTGAAGTTGGGGAAGGTCCCTCTGCCTTGTTTTAAAGCATAAAGCTTGGATCATGCATCAGCTTGAGCATCACCTGGGGAGAATGTAGTAAAGAAGTCTTTCTCCAGGTCATCGAAGGAGATGTGGATTTTTCCTTTTGATGTGTCGTCCAGTTTTTGATACCATCCTTCTGCAAAGATTGCTGCCAGTCCTGTTTTCATGTTGTTGAGGAGAATAATGATCTGTGCCAGTTCGTTGTATACTTCATAACTCTGAACCATCATTTAGCATCTTCCGCTTTCCCGCTGAAGGTTTCTGGGCATCCAGCATGGATCTTGGATTTCCTTGTAGCTGGGGTAGCAGGAGTGGGTGTAGGTTGAGCTGTTGGCTGAGCCAGTTGGTTAGACATTCCTGGTAGGATTTGTAAAGTTAACTCAATTGGGGATTCCTTGTCAGGAGTAGTAAACCCAGTTCATATTCTTTCTTCGGTTTGCTCAAGTTCAGGCAAATGGGTGATTGTTGGTGGCACTGGGGAAACTTGGGAAAGTCTCCAAATTCTTCATGGTGGGGCAAAAGGGTTGGACAGAGTCTGGGAGGATCTGGTGATCCTTCTTCCTGAGGGTAGGGGGGATGGAGATGGGTGTCGTGATAGTTCTCCCTCTGGCAGGGATTCTGGTATGTGGAACCTTGATGATGTGGTGTCGATAAGTGGCCCTTCTGTTAAGAAGCAGGGGCAAGAAGAGAGCTAGTTCTTTTGTTATGCTTGCATGGAGTTTATCCAGCAGGGTCAAAGGTTTGATCTCTAATTGGAACCGATGGAAGCAACTAGTCAAGCGTACACTCTGAGGTGTAGTGTGAAGACATGAGAGGATCTCACTAACTGTGATGAGCAGTCTCATGGAGGCTGGAAAACTACACATAGATTGTGTAGAACTAGCTAAGGAATAGTAGTACAAGCACAAGAACTTATATACTGTAAGGTATATGAGTATGACTAAGAATTGGCTGCGAAGGAGTCATCAAAGGTTACTTCAGGAGATACAGCATCGGGGGAATAGGGGAACACGAGGTGATATGAGAGAATCACCTTGGGAGGAAAGTGTCTGAAAGAGAAATGGGTGCATCAAGATCAAGGGGAAAAATAGGAGGCATAGCAACAGAGTCTGATCCCGTTGGAAGATGACTATCAGAAGATGACACAGTATCAAATGCATATATGGAAGGAGAAGAAAAACTCATCAGAGTGGCTCTATAAACTCTTCACATCCAGGGGGTGGCATTTCTTGTAACAGAGAGTGAGTGCCTGGCTGCACAATGATGGTGTACAGTCCAAGGTTTTTCTTCAAGAGCTTCTTGGATGGTCATGTCATTCTAAGATACTTGGCTTTCATGAAAACCAGGTCACTGATTTTGAAGTCCAGTGCCAGAGTTCACTTGATGTCTGTGGGACCTTGGTGCTGGACTTGGACAGCAGTGATCTCTTCATGGAGGTACTGATGGAGCAAATCAAGGTCAACCGCATACTCCCAGAGATGCACAAGCTGACACCAGATCTAAGCTTTATGCTTTAAAGCAAGGATGAGAGACCTTTCCCACATTCTGAGTGCAATTTGAATTGCTGGTAGCCAATGCAGAAATGGGACATCAAGATACCATTCTCATAGATCTTCTTAGGGTGGCAGGAAGTGGGGATATAGTAAACCTCATGACCATGGTGGATCCAATCCCTGACAAATGACAGCAATGGAAGGAGAAAGCCACACAGTTTGACCAGATCAGGACCAGAACACAGCTTTTGAGATCTGGACAAACCTGCCCCACTGACTCAGGATCTTCCTGTAGAAATCACAGAGATCCTTATGCTATGGATGTAGATGTGATCAAACTATCCCCCACCAAACAGGCAGAGCATATATGAAACAACAAGTGTTTCATTTGCCATAGAATAGGATGTTCTACCAGAAATCATCAAAGTGAAGGAAGATCCTTCAGGGGAAGGAACTCAGGACAGGATAACAGGCAAGTCCAGCCTTTATACAGGAAAACTCCACCTACTTGAATCATACAGACTGACAATCAAATTGACTCCTTTGTGTTACGATTTTCTCTCTTTTGTCTTGTCTTTTTCTTATCTCCATTGAATCCCCTCGCTGTGCGGGCCCCTATGGCCTTTACTTCTCTTCTTTCATATCGATTCTCTTTATCTTTGGCCCTTACTCTTCTTCGATCCAAATCCTTTCGGATCCATCTCCTTAACTACAGTTCCTGTGCCTTGATGGCCATCTCTCCTTTGTCATCCTTCCATTCGATTCCATAGGCTTCCCTGCTTACACAATCTAGCCTATATATACCTTTGCACTCTCCTGTATTTTCTTCACTCTTGCTCTATGCAATACATGTGTACCTTGTGTCCCTCAAGTCCTCAGACCTCTCTGAGTCCCAGTCCCAGTCCTCTGTCTCTATCAGGAATTCTCTCCGCTTTCCTAGGTGTTTGGGACACTGTTGACCTCTTTGTAAGAGTCCACCCCATTCACAGGTTGCTTGAGCAACACAAGTGTCCGCTCAGTGTAACAGTGGCCAGATCCGACGGTTCAATTCGGGTTCCTGATTTGGATGGGAAGAGTTGCCTGGAGCTTCAGTCATTGGTCAGAGGCTTCCTCACAGTGCATTACAGTAAGTAAACATCAAGTGGTCGTGATGACAATGTAGCCAACTGATTTCAATTCAGGGATAGTCACCAGGAAGCCGAAATCAGTCGCACCTTTCTGATGGCTTGCACCTCATCAGGGCCAGCTGATAGCCCGGAAATACCTTCTGGATAATTTTGTCTTTCTGGATGATCCCAGCCATATGAGGAGAGAGCAGGCAGTGCAGTTCTTGGAGTTCATAAGGGAAAGGCAAAGGGACAACCCAGAAGATGTGTTCTGTTTCAGGAAATGGTTTGATTCCAAAGGAGAACTCCAGGATCCGGTGGAATCTGATGCGGATTCTGATGCGGAGGTGGAGATTGAGGAGGCCCTGGGCAAAAGGTCACAGATCAGCTACCCTAAAAGAGCTAATGTTTCAAGAAATCAGATTGTCACTGAGGATGCAGATACTTCATCCGATGGTGAGTCTGAGCTGGACTCAGGGGCATCTCAGCCTGTCAGCAATGCCAGGGCCTCCCCCCAGGATGGTACCCAATGGGACAATGCCAGGTGTAGGAGAACTGGATCCAAGGACAACAACAATACGGTATGTGATGGTGATGACAATATCAATTGCCAAATCACTAACAGTCACCAAAGATGCAATCTAAATTGACCTTACATTCTTCATCAAGTATGC